>SNQJ01S0066478.1:113695-126569 GCA_010110895.2 Picea sitchensis
CCATTCAATCTCTATAGCATTTCAATATTATTATCCCTTTGATTTTATTTAGACCCTTGACAATGTTGCAACACCTTACCTGGACTTTCCTTTGCAGTTATTTGATGCTTCAGCCATCTGCAGAAGCTTGACCTCTTTCCTCTACCATTGAGAAGGTTCCTCCAAACTTCGACACTATCTAGAAAATTCTTCACAACAAGTAATTACATGGTTTATGGAATTCGATTCCACTTTTAATTACTTTCCCTGTAGCTCTCTATTACCTCAATCAAATTCTCATAGTGACAAGCTCTTGTCTATCCCTTCTTCCATTTGACTCTATCTCAACACTCCCCATGCCGACATGCAGACATGTGATCTCTTCTTCATGGTTGTATGATCCTTGACCATATTCCATAACTCCAGTCCTCACATAAGAACTAAATTTTCTTTATGTACCTCTAATTCTGCAAGAAAACTTCATGTAATAATCACTGTTAGAACATGCATATTATAAAAGATTTCATTAATTAGAATACATGTTATTTATTCATCAATTTATGAAGGAAATATTGCACCAATTTGAATTTTGATTTTCTTGATGTGGTCCTCCCCGAAACAACTTCACAATGACTATAATCTTGCTCAAAATTGAGTTGTGGTTTGAAAGGTATATTTGAAGTTATTTTACATACCTACAACATCTCCAAAGACCCAAAGTCTCGAATTCTTCTCTTGCACCAAAATCCCTGGTGGGGAACAATCCACCTTCAGATCCGAAGGTCCTGATCAAAAGTGAACGACCTCCTAATAATTAAATCCCTTACAACTTCACATTTCACTTTCTCTCTCCTCTATTGAATATCTTAATGGGTCCATCGTGGATCTAAGTCATATTTCTTCTTCATACCATCCAAGAATCCACCACCAACACTTAGTTTCTTTTTCCTTCACAGACTCGGGGACTCATAAAATTGTAACCTTCACTTCATAAGTCCCTCTGAAAAGTCTCAACACTTAACCATTTTTCCACTTCTTCATGGACTCATAATCTTGTAACCTTTCTTTCATAAGTACGTTCAAAAATTCTCAACAGTTAGTCATTTTTCCACTTCTTCGAACTCAGAGACTTGGGGACTCATGGAATCAAAATATTGTAACCTTTATTTCATAAGTCCATCCAAAAAGTCGCAACACTTAGTCATTTTTCCACTTCTTTGGACTCGCAGTCTTGCAGACTCACAATGTTGTAACCTTTCTTTCATAATTTCGTCCAAAAAGTATCAACACTTAGTCATTTTTCCACTTTTTCGGACTCATGGAATTGCGAACTCACAGACTCACAATATTGTAACCTTTCTTTCATAAGTCCGTCCAAAAAGTCTCAACACTTAGTCATTTTTCCACTTCTTCAAACTCATGGGCTGACAATCTTGTAAATTTTCTTTCATAAGTTCGTCTGAAAAGTCTCAACACTTAGTCATTTTTCCACTTCTTTAGACTCATGGACTCACAATCTTGTAACTTTTCTTTCATAATTCCGTCCAAAAAGTCTCAACACTTAGTCAATTTTCCACTTCTTCAAACTCCTGGACTTGCGGACTCAAAATCTTGTAACCTTTCTTTCATAATTTCGTCCGAAAAGTCTCAACACTTAGTCATTTTTCCACTTCTTCGGACTCGTGGACTTGCGGACTCATGAACTCACAATTTTGTAACCTTTCTTTCATAAGTTCGTCCAAAAAGTCTCAACACTTAGTCATTTTTCCACTTCTTCATACTCGTGGACTTGCAGACTCACAGACTCACACTCTTGTAACCTTTCTTTCATAAGTCCTCCTGAAAAGTCTCAACACTTATTTAGTTTTCCACTTCTTCAGACCTGCGAACTCACAATATTGTAACTTTTCTTTCATAATTCCATTCGAAAAGTCTCAACACTTATTTATTTTTCCACTTCTTCGAACTCGTGGACTTGAAAACTCACAGACTCACAATCTTGTAACCTTTCTTTCATAAGTCCATCTGAAAAGTCTCAACACTCAGTCATTTTTCCACTTCTTCGGACTCACAGACTCACAAACTCATAGACAAATTTCCAATATCTTACTGCATCTCCTAGGACTAATAGTTGGTCTACCACATGGCTCCACATCACATGCTAACTGTAATCCCATCCAACATGTACCTACCACCGTGGAAGCACATGTATTTCTTCTACCACGTCAACTAACACATGGACTCCACGTCATTCTGACGTCATTGTACAGAGGAATACCTTTCGATTTTCTTATGTTTGAAATTTACAAAGGGGCTCAATTCTTCACATTACCCATGAAATTTCTCTCAATATTACTTTCGGAATTTCAACAAACGAATTTCAAAAATCCTTTTTCTAGTATTTTTTCAAACAGTTTTCATGCATTTTCTATAATTTTCACTTCTTCGTTCCACTAATCAGCCCATCCAGGCTCAGTGTTGAAAATTGGCCTCTGATACAACCTTGTAACATACCCCTCCACCCAAGTTGGTCCACGTCACACAAAAAATATCTCTTTAACAACTCTGATACCATAATGTAACGTACCCAACGCTTAGTTGCACAACATTAAATGCGGAAACGCATTAAATTTTTAATATTTACTACTAATTAAACTCTTATAGCTTACCAGTCGTAGATCACACACAATAATTGACCATTTGATTGATACCATAGTTCTAAATGCATCTAGCAGCATATATTAAACATGGATAAAGTTGTTCAAGCAAACAACGAACACACAACATTCATGAATACCATTTACATAGTGGAATTAACATAAGAACATAACATAAACACATATTTGTTAATGATTAACCAACTGGTTGCAAATTAAGGATGAACCTCCCAACCATAGGCACTGCTGATCATTTTCCCTCATAAGCAAGCCACCCCCGAGTTTAGGCTATGAGTCCACAAGGATATCTGGCCCACTAGCTATCCACTCTCCACACAAAGCAGCCCCAAACCCAAGCTCTAGTCTCATAGCAGTTCCAAACCTCTAGCTCTCTCTTTTCCCCACAACTTGCACTACCCAAGGAATATACCTCCTTCATTGCTCAGTCCCTCGGGTTGTACCCTTCGTTTATTAGGGCCACTAGTGCATTCAGTTGGCCAGGGATCACTCAGCTGGGAACTCTAGGAACTATTAGTTGTTTCATATTTTCTCACAATAGCCTTCACAAATCTCTAAGTCATTTTCTCCACAGAAAATTGCACCATGGGCTCACAACCCAATTTACATGCACATGATCTTGTTTCTTAACATAAAATAATATCCAAACAATGGTTTCCTTCAAGTATACCATGGTTGTTCCTCTTCGCAACCCCCTTCTCCCCCTTTGCTACCCCAAAATACCCATGTAAAAATTGTCCCTCCTCTGCCTATGAATTTCCTCTCCTTCCTTGCTTGCTTGACTCACACTCTTCTAAAGGATTATTGTGCTTCATCCCATGCTCTTCAATAACTATGGGATGTGACCACTCACACTCACCCTCTTACATGAATTTAATGATTGGTCTCTAATACACTCAATCAGCAAATAGGAGGTTACACGCAAAGATAATAATTTCAGGAATGTGGGTTGGATTAATACCCATGAATAATTCCCCTTTGCACCCCTCTCTCTTGTGGAATCATAGCCCCCCCATCGTTCTTCATCTCTTTCATATCACAACCAACGATTATTATTTTTATTAATTATTTCAATGTTCACAATATGCAAATTGTCCCCCATCCACATTAAATCAATAGGCTCTTCGCCCCAACACCTCGACTCACCGGCCCAATTCACGTCTACACAATTACATTATAATTCCTGGGGATTAGAACTGGGGATGTTACAACGGCGACCTTAGCATCCACTCAAGGTATGATCAAATAGGCAATTGATGAAAGTGCTGAGAAGATCCAGGCTCGGATCACTATTGAAACAGTTGACTAGATTTTGCAAAATGAAATAAAGGTAAATGAGAAGGCCACAAAAATGAAGGAAACCTTCGAAAAATTCATGGTGCACTAGATAGGCGTTTTGGTTAAGTTTTGGGATATGTGCCATAATAAGTCAAAGAAGAAAAGGNTTGACTAGATTTTGCAAAATGAAATAAAGGTAAATGAGAAGGCCACAAAAATGAAGGAAACCTTCGAAAAATTCATGGTGCACTAGATAGGCGTTTTGGTTAAGTTTTGGGATATGTGCCATAATAAGTCAAAGAAGAAAAGGCAATTAGAAGATGGACCAGAGCAAGCGATGGGAGTGGAATTTATGAAGTCAAATCGCGCGATAGGAGGAAGAAAGACAGAGCGGCACGCAAAAGGCAGAAAGTAGTTAGTATTTTGGGACATTTTGTCAACATTGTAACGAGTTTAGCCCTATTTTGATGTATAAATATGTAATGGGTCTTGGGCAGAATGGGTTTGACATATGAGAAGTTCTTAGTGCTTTTGGATAAGTTAAGTCGAGTGTTGGAAGAAGGATTGAGTTATGACTGAGGAGTGAAGCGCAGACTATATCAGAATGGCTAGGAAGGTTTGAGTAATGTTACTATTACATATTTTTTAGCTTAGTGCGCAACTGTAAGAGTATTATAAATGACTAATATAAGAAGCCAATCATTGTGAACGTAGCCCAAGTTGGGTGAACCACGTTAAACCTTGTTAAAATATTGTAACTGTGAAGAATATTCTAAATTATAATTGAGTTATTATTATATAGATCAAATCCCTTTTTGTGGATTGATCATGTCGGGTCTTGTATAATACCAAATCCCCTCTTGTGGATTGGTCAAACCACATTCATATGGTGATATTTGAGAAGTCATCCCCTAAGGTTTATTAAACTGGTTTTAACCACTATTGGAAGAAGTCGTCCCTTCTTGGTGAAGAGACATAACCCTAGCGCCCCCTCAACTAGTAT
This sequence comes from Picea sitchensis, assembly GCA_010110895.2. Classification (NCBI taxonomy): domain Eukaryota; kingdom Viridiplantae; phylum Streptophyta; class Pinopsida; order Pinales; family Pinaceae; genus Picea; species Picea sitchensis. Next base: position 118,631 of record SNQJ01S0066478.1, read on the forward strand.
AAATAAGTGAGGATGGTGCCTCACTTGTTCACTAACTCATTCACCCTTATAGTGTGCATATTTTGAAGGTAGCTACAGTTGCAAGAAGGAGAAGAGAGGCGCATGCTCAGTCCTAGGTTATTCTTGGTGGTTTGGTCTTATTCCTGGAATTTTATTGGAAATCTATTATTGAGGAAGTTTTTGTTGGGTTTTCTCCCCCATGAGGGTTTCCCAGGATAAAATGTTGTGTAACTTGTGATTATTTTTATTTTAGTGATCCTCCTTGTGTTGTTGTTTTGGAAATGCATTTAATTCTCCAGTAAATTGAAAATAACCTAATAACAATAGTAAATTTAACATGGTATCAGAGCTTGACTTAATAGAGCACCTTTCACTGGGTATCTAAAACCGTCATTGTTGTCGTACAAGAAAATTAGGGATTTTTATTGGAGAAGAATTTTTGACTAAAATCCATCTAGGTAAGTGGACCCTACCCTAGAACATCCTTTGGCATCTTGAGTAAACCTTTTCATTGGTCGGAGCCTCCGAAAATTCAAACACTAGTTTTGACTAGTACCAGGAAACCAGAACCAGTACCAAAAGTACTAGTCCAGATTTGCACAAGTCAAGTTTCAAGGGGTAAAACTTGGAATTTTTTAAACAGATAGCTCCAACCTACTCGATTCAGCCCAATGCATCTAGTCCCTAGATCAGAATTCCAATATTTGAAGTTCAAAAAATTAAGGTTTCCTCATAAAACCCTAAGTTGTAGTTGCAGTTGTAGTATCAGTTGCAGTTGCAGCACTAGCTGTAGTACTAGTTGAAGTGAATTTTTTTGTGAAGTGTCAGGACTTAATTTCATTGTCCTAGTGCACCTTACCCTAGAAAAGATCCATCTAACCTTAAGTTACAAGTTGAAGAACCTTGAAGTTTTAAAGGTTTGTTATTAATCGTTGCCATTGACTGGTGCCACTACCTGTCGATACTATCATAGGTATGTATTTACATATGTTCAAACAATATCATTATTCTAAGGGGTATTTGCAAGAGAAAGGATTTTTTGTCTAAACAACAATCATAGATCTAGAGGGATCTCATATCGAACACATTCAGAGGAATAATGCACCCCATGTTTGATTATATTGATATGCATCTATTTGTTATGAGATCATTATGAACATCTAGGTTGTATGTTGAAGTTATGACCATCATACTAACCTTTGGCCAAAATTAAATTCAAGGTATTAGATTGAAATTAGATTTTATTCTCTAACTTATATTTCTGTCAAGAAATCATATTATCTCAGTACATAGCACAGGTTGAAAAGAATATTTGTCATCTTGAGTGAAGGAGACTAGGAAGAAAAGAAACAACACCCATTCTTGAGGACAAGACTCCAAGTTGCATGTTTGATGGATTAAGCTGATAAAAATCAAATTTGCACATATCAAGATTGATAACTACCTCATTACAAGTAAACATTATAGTTGAGATATCAATCTTTAAAAAGTTGTATACTTGGTAGCATGTGAGCATATTGAGATAAATGCTTATTGTAATCATTTACCAAATATAACTAACATCCTCTAGGAGAAAAAGTCGTGTTTTGTAACCAGGAGGAATGATTGATCACAACACTAGAAGAGTGTTTCTCTCATTTCTTGTTATTGTACTTCTTACTTTTGACCCTTGTTTTAGGCAGGTCACAAGTGATAGCTCTGAAGGAGCTACTGTGACGATTGTTCTTGCTATTGTTTTATTATTATTATAAAGAGTATTATGCTTGTTTGTTGTTTCTCCCTTGTTGTTCTTGTTTCGGGCAGGACACGGGTGATAACCCTGAGGAAACTATAGTGACGGTTGTACAAAACAACATATTAGATGAGACATGAAGAAGACTATTCAAGTTGTATACATGATCGTATCCTAAAGAAGACAAAGAAGAAAAAACTTTTGAGATACGGAGTATCTCATATGGAGATTGATTGTAATGAGAAGAAGGCTCCAAAGATGATTGAACATTAGAATAGAACTCAAAATAGACTTGGTCAATGGATAATGAAGCCACCTTGATAGAAAGAAGAATTCATTTGAAGTCTGACTCATATTTTCATACTAAGAATTGGTATACAACACCAAGTATCTCTTGTAGAGACTATGAAGTTTTTGTAGACTCAAAAAAATCAAGACTCAGAGTAACTTGATCTCAGAAAGGAGCAGATGGGAAAAAGATACATCTTCCACGAATGGAAGACAGATGCCATGAGTTGAGAAGACTAGATTGTAGATTCATAGACCTCTAGGAGACATGAAATCTCCTGAGAAGATTCCCTTGTTTCAGTAACAGAGAAGAAAGCCAGTCAGAAGGACTGTATTTTGTCTTAAGACCAGAAAGGAAGTCAGTGGTGACTTCCAAGATTGATCTAACAAATCAAGCATGTTGCATATAATAGTATAAAGATGTACAAATCATGATTTTTGTCCAGAGGATTCTCCCAGCAAGAGGGAGAATACTATGACAAGACACTTACTCCAGTAATAGAAGAAATAGTTCTAGTATTCGAGAACACAACCAGAACAACCATGATTTTGATACAGTAAAATATTCAGGGGGAACAGTCCCTATATTTGAGATTGAGTTGCCTCCATGAAAGAGAAAAAGCTACCTTCAGTATCAGTTATTGAGCCACTCTCAGATGAAGTTGTTTCCATGATAGAATAGAGGAGCTACTCTCATAGTTTAGTAGCTACTGTGAGAATAGAGCAAGACTTCATTCTTAGCTTCAGAAATAGCAGCTACAGGTGCATAATCCCAGTTCCAGAAGGAACAATTGCAGAGAGAGTAGAAGACATAATCTTAGGTAGTGAGACAGATAGTGCTTTGCAGAAATCACATAGAGCTAGCACATGATTGTACATATTAATTTGCAACTGATAAAGTGTACCAGGTTGGTACAATGTGATGTAAAAATTTAGTTTGAATTTAAAGTTGTAAAGACTCATGTCTGTAGGTTGAAGAAAGCTTTGTACGGGTTGAAGCAATCTCCTAGAGCTTCGTATGGAAGAATTGATATTTTTCTGACAAGCTTGGACTTTACCAAGAGTAAAGATGATTATAACCTTTACTTCAAGGTTATGAATGATGAGCCAGTTATATTGCTATTGTATGTCGATGAATTATTCTTAACAGGAGAAGAAAAACTCGTCACGGATTGTAATAAGAAGCTCACTGCAAAGTTTGAGATGAAATACCTAGGATTGATGCACTATTTCTTAGGTCTTGAAGTTTGGCAGAGCCCAGAGAAGATCTTCCTTAACCAAGGGAAGTATGCAGTTGAAATACTGAAGAGATTCAACATGTTGGAATGTAAATCCATGAACACACCCATGGAAACCAAGTTGAAGCTCATGGTTAATCCTTCATCAGAATTGGTTGATGCTACTCTATATAGACAGATTATTGGTTTGTTGATGTATCTAATGAATACCAGGCCAGATATATGCTTTTCCATGAACACGTTGATTCAATATTTGGTAGAGCCCAGATGTGTTCACCTTGTAGATGCAAAGCATGTGATGAGATACTTTAAGGGTATGTTGGATTATGGTCTCTGTTATACTGGAGATCATGAGTTCATAATGTATGGTTATACTGATTCAGATTGGGTTGGAAGTGTTTCTGATAGAAAAAGCACTTCAGGATGTTGTTTCAGTCTGGCGTCATCCATGACTTCATGGCATAGCAGGAAACAATCCAATATTTCTCTCAGCACAGCAGAAGCATAATACATTGTAGCATGTTCGGCCAATTGTGAAGCGATATGGCTTCGGAAGTTGTTGACATGCTATTTGATATGGAGATGGAAGCAACCATGATTTTATCTGATAACCAAATTTGCATAAAGATGACGGAGAACCCAGTATAGATCTCAAAGGTCTCGTAAGGACGGTCTGTTAGAGTACCATGTGGTAGCTCCGTTAGGATTTTATATCCTAGGGAATCTTATTATTCCTGGGAAGATCTCGAAGGTCCGGTAAGGACGATCTGTCAAAGTAACACAAAATGTTGTTGTTGCACCTGCCTCATTTTGTTTCCATATGGTGATGATGATGTTGTTTCAGCCTCATGTTGATGATGTTGTTGTCTCAGCCTCATGTTGATGATGTTGTTGTCGTAGCCTTGTGTTGATGATGTTGTTGTCTCAACCTCGTGTTGATGATGTTGTTTTCTCATCCTCATGTTGATGAGGTTGTTGTTTCAACCTTGTTCTGATGATGTTGATTGATTCAACCTCGTGTTGTTGATGGTGTTTTACCAGCCTCGTGTTGTTGATGATGATGTACCAGGCTCGTGTTGGTGAGATTATTTCTCTAGCTTCATGCTATTGATGTTGATGTTTCGATTCCATGTTGACGATGATGATGATGATGTTATTCCAAATCCATGTTGTGAATGATGATGATGATGATATTCTAGCTCCATGTTGTGAACAATGATGATGATGTTATTCAAGCTCCATATTGTGAACGATGATGATGATACTACTCCAGCTCCATGTTGTGAACGAGGATGATATTAATGATGAGAAAAACTTCTGATGATTTGTAGATATGCCAGTCAATGTTCCATATGTTGATGATGTTGTTGTCCTCTCTCTCTCCTGATGATGTTTTATTGGGTTATGTCAGTAGAATACCCTTCTTGTTAAGGGGGAGTGTTGAAATATTGTAACTGCAAAGAATATTCTAAATTATAATTGAGTTATTATTATATAGATCAAATCCCCTTTTGTAAATTGATAATGTTGGGTCTTGTATAAGACCAAATCCCCTTATGTGGATTGGTCAAACCATATTCATATGGTAGTATTTGAGAAGTCGTCCCCTAGGGTTTATTAAAGTGATTTTAACCATTATTGGAAGAGGTCGACACTGCTTGGTGAAGAGACATAACCCTAGTTCCCCCTCCGCTAGTATAAATAAGTGAGGATGGTGCCTCACTTGTCCACTCACTCATTCACACTTCTAGTGCGCATATTTTGAAGACAAATGTAGTTGAAAGAAGGAGAAGAGAGGCACATGCTCAGTCCTAGGTTATTCTTGGTGGTTTGGTCGTAGTCTTGGCATTGTATTGGCAATATATTATTGAGGAAGTTTTTTTCGGGGTTTGTCCCCCATGAGGGTTTCCCAAGATAAAATGTTGTGTATGTTGTGATTGTGTTTCTTTCAGTGATCCTTCTTATGCTGTTGTTTTGGAAATGCATTAAATGCTCTAGTAAATTGAAAATAACCTAATAACAACAATAAATTTAACAAACCTGTGTGTGGTGATGTGTTGTGTTGTGTTTGTATGATGTTTAATGTTATGGTGCAATGATGATAAATGCTTAAGTATGAAGAATGTGTTATTTATATATGATGTTGTAATGTCGTGCACCAAAGTAACTAGTAATTGAATGAATGTTAAGTGGGAGAATGTTGCACATAAAATATATTGACTCTTAAGTAATTGTTAACTAATGGAAACTCGGCACATGAGTAGATGGTTAGTAGGAACATGTTGAATTCCTCACTTCCCCTCATCATTGTAGAGTCTAGGTTCCTACATCCCCTCTAGATGCCTCGGGTGAGACTTCACTTTCTTTGCAAGTGATGCCGAAAGGGTTGGTGTCTAAGGGTTGTGTTGGTATATTGATGATTAACCATGGGTCTGTGCACTGCATGCCAACACCAAGTCTTCTTGTCGTGCACAATATCAATGTTTCCAACTAGATCTTCACTCACATCCACTTCAACCTGGATCCAAGCCCAGTGGTGATCCTTCTTTGAAAACCAGTTAGGCTCCAACCCAACAAAGCAACCCAGTTTATTACCTATGCCTTCTAGCACCTCTTTGGACCAGAAGCCCATCGACAACCCTGGAAGGATGGCCCATACCCTTATTAGGGAAATAGGCTCCCTAACAGGGTGAAAATCCACTGTCCACGGTTTATGAAATAAGCTGGAAGGACCACGGGACCAATCCTTTCCAAGCAATATTTTACAATCTTCTTCGCTTCGTAGAAGGAAATTGTTCCATCCTCTAGCCAAAGTGTGCACATATGGGATATAACCAAGGACTAGTTACCAATGTAACGCCATCCATCTGGAGAGGGCTGCATCGCCTTTTGATTTCCCACAGAACCTTCCAACAAGGGTCTTGACCGAAAACTTAGTCACCTCCTCTACAAAAATGTCTTTTCCCACAACCATATGGACAAAGACCCTTTTTTCCTAAATGCACTTTGCAGATTTTCTTGAGCAGTCATCACCAGGGTCCGGGGATGGTTTCAAACCCTCGCAATCTCTATTTTGTGAGTCTACACCTTTTTCCATCTTTGAAGACAAAATCCATCTTTTCTCTTTGCAAGAGTCATCAATAAAACCTTGCTTCGCATGCACTGGAGATTTGTTTCAGAAAGCGTCATTATCACAATCACCGGGGAAGTTAAACATGCACCCATTGTCTAGCTCACAGCCCTTTCTCTCACGAGTGGAGATGTCGTCGCTAGAAGTCTAAACATAAGCCAAACCTGATCTATTCCTGCTTCAAGGAACTCTTCCTGTGTGAAAAAGATCTTTTCAAAGATATGGTAGAGGTCATAATCGACCTTGATACCATTCTCGGGCTCCATCTGATGGTTAAAAACCCAACACAAAAGCATACATCTTCCAGGTGGTGCCGAAGAGGATATGGGAGTGAAATTAGGGATAAGAATGGCTTCGAGAAGGGATCCAGGATGCCGAGAAAAAAAATTTGGTAGGGAAAGGGCCTGGACCTATGGGGCAGAAATTTTAGGACCGAAGACTAAAATTGCAAAGACCCCTACCATCCACACCCTAGTTTTCAAGTTGGGAAATGCGCGCACACACACACACACACACACATATACATATAAAGTAATTGAAAGTAAAAAAATTATTATTTAGATAGTAGGTGTTTTTTGCATCCCGATATGAGAGAGATGTATAATTCCTTCAATGCTTAGCATGAAGTTGACATGTGACATTAAAAAAATTATTTCGATGCCAATGATAAATTAAATATTTCAATGTCTACCTTAATTAAGATATTTCAATATCAACTTTATATGTGTGTGTATTGAAAATAAAAAATTACTTATGGTTAAAACATTTCAATTGTGTGCTACTTAGTATGGAGGGAGTTGTGTAATTTCTTGTGTACTCAACATGGAGTCATATATATATATATATATATAACCGAAGTGACGACTCATTTGTGTAAATCCATCTTAACTCTATATTTATTAGAACCCATGAGGTGTAGACCAATTGGTTTGTGTGAGGTTTAGTCTCCATCACGTCATAGATTCAAACCTCATGGGGATGGGTTAAGGGTCGAAGCCATTTGTGAGGGAATAAAATTACACATAGTATTCAAGTTTAGAAAGGATTTATAATGTATAATTTCACTCATATTAGGAAAAAGCATTAAATTTGTTATTCTGTTACATTTAAAATTAATACAGATAATATTATAACATACAAAATATCTTATTTTGTTACATTCAAAATTAATACAGATAATATTATAACATACAAAATATCTCATAACTTAAATAGAATATCTCCTCTTAAACAAAGTTGAAAGGAATTCATAAATTAGTAAATAAATTGTAAAGTTGTAAAGGAACACATAAACCGGCCCCACATAAAAGTGTATTGTCGTTATTTTTTATTAGTAAATAAATTATAGATATTTTTTTTGTTGACGACGTGACGTAGTTGTTTTTTTTAAATATCACACGTCTGTTAAAAAATATAAAAAATTTTAAAAAATGTTATGAAAATATTTGGTAGATTCTTTTATAGCTTGACAAGATACCCTCCGCCAAAAAATAATATTTTTAAAGTTATCCGTAATCCACGGGACCTTAAAATATTTATTTCTTTTGAAAG
>SNQJ01S0066478.1:126657-139127 GCA_010110895.2 Picea sitchensis
ACATGGATTCAAAATAATAGTTTATTCAACATTTTAAAAAAGCGAAATAGCTTTTTAAAATAATATTTTATTCAAAAAATAAAAAATTAAATAGTTTTTAAATTTTATATTTTTAAAAATTCAAGTTGTTGGCTTTTAATTATTTTTTAAAACTTGTGTTTATGAAATTATTTAAAAATAAAAATAAATGTGTGTGAAAGAGATAATTAATTATTTTTTAAAACTTGTGTTTATGTAATTATTAAAAATTAAAAATAAATGTGTGTGTGAAAGAGAGATGATGATGATTAATGTCCACTAACATCGAATTGGTTGAATTGGTCTAACGACCCTTAAAATGGTAAGGGGTTGCTTGGAATTCTTTAGAATTTTATTTATGTAGTCGAAAAGTATTAAGAAAAGTGTTCCAAGATCACCATAGTTTTGTTAAATTAAAAGGTTAGGAAGGTGGGTAGTGTGACAAATATTTTGAAATTGAGATCTAATCTAAATATATGTTGGACATTTTAAGAGAAAGTGATTTTCATCTTCAACCATCTCAGTATCACAAAGGTGACAGTCTAACATCCTCATTTTCAATCCCCGATTTAGTGATGTATAATGTAAATACGATGTATGGTTCTGGGCCCAACAATGTAATATGTAAATGATGTGTATTGAAAATAATAAATAAAATATATCGTGGGCTGCAAACAGACACAGATGAAGACTTGGGGGTTTAGTTTCCACAAGAGAGTGGGGTGGGATTACTCATGTCTATTAATCCCAAGCCATCTTTCCAAATTATTTTAGTATGAACCTTCTATTTCTTTTTTGAGAGTTCCAAAGACCAATCATTGAATGCATGTGAGGGGTTGGTGGGAAACGTCACCTCACATAGTTATTGAGAGAATAGGCTTGAGTACAATCAACCTTGGGAAATGGGAGAGTCAACATGCATGGGAGAAAAGGAAATTTGTATGGGAAAGTAGGGTAGTTTTTTTACATACAGATTTTTGCAACAACGAGAGAGTTTGAAGTGTTGAAGCTTAAAGGCAGTCATAATGGGCATGTATAGTAGCATGTTGGTGTTGTGATTTCATGGAGAGATAGGTTGTAGGCCTTTGAGTAATATTTTCCTTGGGAAATTGTCAAGAGAGCAAGTAAATTGCTATTGTGAGAATTCCTCTTGCAGTTGTAGATTCTTAGAGTCCCCAACAGAGAGATATCTTGTCCAACCTATGCTAGATCCCTAGAGGGAAGTGGGATAGCCTAAGGGACTGCGTGGTAGAGAAGAGGATCCCATTCCTTCGGTTGTGTAGGTTGAGGAGAAAGAGAGATGGTGAATTGGAATGGTTGTAGGAATTAGCTTGTTGAGAGGGCACACATTTCGGCCTTAGGAACCATCGTCTCTTATGGATTCATAGCTATCTTAGGGGTGACTTGTTGTTGAGAATTAGAGAAACAATTCTATGGTTGTGTTGAGCACTCAACACACCCTAAAAGTCTATGTCCATTTTTTTACTTTTTGAGTACCACTTGATCCTTTACACTGTTTCTTTTGCCTTCAGCATGAAACTGATACCTGCGCTTATCTTTATGTTTCATGTTTGAATTTTCTAAAGTTTGCCTGAACATACAACAAAGAATCATTTTAACCATTAAAGGGTCCTTAACAAGATACTTAAGGAATCAACACACTAAAGCTTTCCCCAACGCGCTCAGGAGTTCGGCATCGATAAATGTTAAAGGTGATGAAAATCATTTGAGAAGTTTAAAATAGCCGAACACCGATCTTCATCGGCGTCGGCAAACGAAAGTCTTTCTTTTTGTGATTGAACTTTGGCAAGGGTGTCGTCAAAGACCGACCCATTTGGCTTCGGCAGGAAAACAAAAAGGTAAGCGTCACACAAGGAGAAGAGCGGTATCGCTCACTGCCGACACCCGATGTGATTTCGGCGTTGGAGAGTTACAAAATAAAAATACACATTAATTTTACATTTTAAAGTGTCGATCCCCGACCTCCACGCCGGAGAGACACGACGTGATAAGACGTTTTAAGCCTTAGATTCGTTAGGTATGACGCATTTAAGGTGTTAATAAAATTGAGGATCGCACATTGGTTGCTAATCTGTGCGCAAATCAAAAGAAATCGTTTAAAATTGTCGATACAATGCATCTGCCTCCACACCTCTGACGTTGACCAATTACAATTTAATTGCAGAGAAACGACGGTAGTATATTTTTGAATTGCATTTATTACTCGTATTAATTGGTTGATACAATGGATAGAGTCTCTCTTGTTATATGTTGTTGAGGTCATTGTGTATGATCCTATTCTGCAAGACAAAGAGTTCAGAATGAACAGAGGAACAGGGCTAACGATCTAGAGAAGTCGTCCAAAGTTTAGTGAGTATTAGACAACTAGCTTAGCAAGCATTACAGGTATGTATCCCCTCGTGGTGTTTTATGATTTCTTTTTTATGTTCTCAACCCAACTATGCTCTGTACACATGTTTAAAGGTTGTTTTAATTGCAGGAACAATGCCTCCAAAGAAACCCTCCACCAGGAAATCTCCAAGAGCGCCAAAGCCGCAAGAACTAGAAGCAGGAGAGGAATCCTCCCCAATAGTTGCAAGACAATTAGAATTCACCCCCAAACCGGTGCCTGTCATTAAGACAACTACCAAGAAGGCCTTCATCCAACCCCCGACCTTCGAGGACACAGAGGCAAACATTGGAGCCAAAAAAGCAATCCCTTGTTGGGAAGAATTGTTTAAGAAGATCAAGAAAGAAGAACCCCTCGAGTATACCCCACACAACGATCCTGATACAAGGAAGCTCGATGATGATGTCCTCCCAGACATTTGTAGGGCTTATCTACACATGGTGGCAAGCCGAACTCCGGTGTTTACTTGCATTGAGATCCTAAAGTGGCTCATTGACAACACCAATGCACCTAAATGTTTGATTAATGATGATAATGGTGGATGCATCGAGGTTTTCTTGCCATCAGAGGTTCAGAGTTACTACAAGATCAGGGAGTCGGAAGAAAAGCTGAGCACTGATTTCGTTTTGAGTTTTTATGCATCACATGATACCAGGAAAATCATGGCGTCATGGTGGAGGGAAGACAAAAAATTCATGAATAGGATTTTCGACTAGTACCCAACGACCAATCTAAGGGGACCATACATATACTTGATGGCTCTTCTCTGCAGGTTGCATGGGGAGAAAGATTGCTCTCGGTTTTCAGAGGCTTGGATTCCCCTAGCTTATACGGTGGCCATTTCAGACACGAGTTTCAATTGGGGTGCCATCATCTCCAAACAGTTGAGCACCTACATAAGACAAGCCCAGATGCCAAAAGAGGGGGAAAACCCCTCCTTCTAATTGGCCTCGTATCTATTAGACATCATCTGCTCCAGGAACGTTTTCTCTGGAATGAACTTGAACTGGCACTCCTCGGAGCTCCCGATCCATGTATACTTCAGCACCTTATGGGATAACAGGTACAAAAAATCCTATACTCTTATCTGTGACCAATTTATTGCACATATCTATTTTTTTCTATTCAGGAAAGAGTGCCCTAGGCTATCAAAAGAAGAAAAAAAGGTTATATCCAAAGTGGGTCACTGGTATCTAAACAAGCGCGAAACCTACATCAGGGTTTTCAGAGCCACAGGGGCACCCCATTTATTACCCATATATGTTCATAATCGACTAGTGTTAGGGGAAATTTGCTACCAGACCATCCTGCAAGGATACGATGCTACTTTAGTAAAGGACAAGACGCGGGCCTTCATTCCATATGGGTTTCATATTGGCTTCTACATGGTCAAAGATATCGCATATGCTAAGAAAGAAGGGTTGTGTCAACTAGAATTTTGGTTCTGCAACGACCGATATCGCAAACATGATCCCAAGGGCCTGGTCCTACAACAAGCCTCGCTGGTATTATTCTGTTGGCCTTATGCCCATGATCGGTTCGAAGATGAAATTTTCACTGAAAACGCTCAAGATTGACATGAAGTGGTGTCAAGGAGGGATGATCCTTGAACGACCAGGTTCAAGGCTATGAGTTGGGAAGAGCAAGCAACGTCTTTGGAGTAGATAGCCCAAGAAATTCTCAGTACTCGGGAAGGAACTGTAGCATATGAATCGGGCAAAGAAATAGGTGATCCCCAAGAGGGCATCGAGGCGGCAATAGTTTATCAGGAATCCCCGATACAAATAAGGGATTTCCCTGAAGTTCAAGATACACAGGGGATGGGTGAACTTTTGTACCAGCAAAGCCAGCTGCTAGTGAAACGGATGCAGGATGATCTGTACCCTCTCATAACACACGCGCTTCCAACCGGTACCCAAGAATGAAGCCCGATGGAGTCAAGCGGCTCCGAGTCCACAAATCTCTGGAACACTGACAGGTTAGGCAACACTGGATCCACAACATCGTCGGTCAATTCCCCTGTGGACAAGAAAAATCAAATACAAGAGGGTCGGGTGTCAATAGAAACACGAGCGCCTAATCAACTTAGAAAACTTATACATATATATAGCGACAACGAAAGACCAAAACCATCTCACGACTCCCCAGTGCATGTCCAAGGGGAAAATGGCTTCGAGAAAGTTTCCTCCCTTGGGCCCGAAGTTCAAAGTAAGGAAATTTCGCAAAAGGAAACAGAATTCAAAAGCGGCCTCGACACAAAAGAACCCTATGAATCGGAGACTGAAGCAAATCCGAATGACGATCCCAAACCGGAGGAGACAAAGGAAGGATCCATGCTCACATGGTTAATGTATTAGTACTAGGCCTGTGGTATAGAGTAATTGTCTGCATGTTGAGTAGCGAGTTATCCCAAGCTTAACCTCTTCCAAGTAGTTAAAACTTAATCCTGTTGTTTTTCAAGTTGGTTTATACTGGCTTGCATCTCTCATATCAGCCCCACCCAAGAGAAAATACAGAATAAAACAGTCCTAACTGAAGGAAGAACCTTTACAAGAAAACACAAAAGCCCATCGATAAATTGGTTGGATCACAAGATCTAGAGAACCATTCCATTTTAAACGTTGTAGAGTCTAATTGGGCCTCAATGGCCGGTTTGGTTCCTACTGTTGAGTCAAAGGATTTAGGACACATCAACAGAATTGGTGCTAGAAGGAGGGCTTGAGAATAAATGGTTGAATATATATTTTACCTATCATTTCAAACAACCTACAGATTTGTAACATCCCACATGCATGGCTAGTCGGTCACAAGACAACCCACACACGTTGAGTATTCCCGAAATGGATAACTCACTGTTGGCAGCCATTTCGCATTTTTATCCTATCCTTATAAGCTGCCTACACAAGTGTTTTGGAACCCTTGATCCTCATCGCAATCTTTTGAATAAAACAACACCATTATCTTGCGCATTCGCACACCTTCCTTTTCGTTTTCACGACTGCAAGCGTGAAAACCTTGAGTTCAAAGTCATGTCGATGGCATTAAAATCGTCACTGGATTATTATGGTTACTCTTGTTCATGTGGTCATTTCACTTCTAATTCAATGATGGTCACACAGTTAGCGAAACACCAAATCTTTACTCACTTTGCATTTTTGTTAATATGACTTCATTTGATAAGTTTGTGATGCAATGGTATTCTTGTAGTTGTGATCGAATCCTTGATACAATGGTGGTTTGGTGTTCTATTCTCTTTGGTCAAATTTCTTGGTGCAATGGTTTCATGAGAACACATTAATGTAGTGATTAAACCCATGGTGCAATGGTTTCTTACAACACATAATTTTTATGGTCAAATATTTGGTGCTAGATTTGAAATATTGTTTTGTTTTAAATCATACAAACATTATTGATTGTGCAGATATTCGGGTCGACTTATCATATTTTTCAATAGTTGTTTGATTGGCATTGCTTTTAACACACACCAATAGTGATTTGAATCACCATAGCGCCGTCGATTGTACATTTCGATATGAATGTTTTGCATGGGTTTGTTTCGTTCCACCACCCTCGCACACTTAGGCATTAATGCCTTCCTTGTATCTCGGGTTACCTCTGTTGGTTCTGGGGAAGCCTGTGAGCCTTCGGTTCTGCGTATACCCTGTCTAACCCCTTGTCTGCTTACCCTGCTCATTGTGTGCTCTCTCCTATGGCACCTGTAGTGCGCATAGAACCTAATGGCATCCAAACACTCCTGCTATTTGACAATGCTCGTGAAGACCTGGAGAATAGTGGTTGGTTAGTGGTTATCCAAAAATTTGAGGGTTTCAACCTCGTGGTCGCCCAACAGTTTGCCCTCACATTTGACGGATGCAGGGCTAAGGCTGGAGACATCCAAATCGAGCTAAATGAGGAATTCCTCAGTTCAGCAACAGGTTTACCAGCTAAAGGGTAGAGGTGGTTTAAGAATTCGAAAGTGGACGAAATTTCGTGGTCGCTCCTATTCACATCGAGGAAAATTGTCAGTTGTGACAGAGGTATGCATGTCACTGCCCTTAAGTCTAGATGGCATGATCTATTAGCCATTGTTAAGCAATTCGTGAGTTGCGAAGGTCATTATGGTTTAGTGTTTCTTTACCATCTTCGGTTGCTTATAAATTTTGTAGACTTCCCTCTGAATATGCCTCACTACCTCCTACGCAGCCTTTATAAAATGTCCAAACAATTTAAGCGGGAGAAGGATGATTCTAGCCTCTTCCATCACTACTTGATCAAAATTGTTATTGTTCATCATTTGAATCTTAGTGGTGACTGTTGGCAAGCCTTCCTATCAAGGAATGGCTTTGCCACTCCCGAATGTGTTCAAATGGACAAGACCGTGGTCTCTGAAACCCTGGTTGGGCTTGCCATGCCACCTCCTACCCTTCTACCCACTGTCAAACCCTCGAACTACCCCAACATTGACCTACCCGATACCATGGCCGACCCATGTTCTAAAGACAATACTAAGACCGTTAAGAGGCCTGTAAGGAAGAAGGGCAAGGGTAATACCGATGCCAATAGTAAGGGAAAGAAGAATGCACGATGGATATCTAGATGTGCCTGGAACAAGCCCAAACAAAACTTAGACCAGAATCCTATTATTTTGAGCGAGGATTCGGACTCTGAGATTGAATGCTTCTTGACCAAGGAATACCCTTACTCTCATGGCCTTTGTTTTGTAGAACCCTATGACTACATTTCCAACCTACCATCGTGCCTCAAGGATGACCCTAACTTCCTGGGAATTAAGTTTGACAGTGGAATCCCTGGTAACTTAAAAGAACCCTCACCTGTAATGCCAAGGCCCGATCAACAACAGTGCACTCAATGCAACTCTTGGCTAGAACGATACTACACGGATGTTCCTCTATTGCAATCCAAAATTAAATCCTTGGAGGAATGGGTTACCGTGTTGTCAAAGGAAAATGATAGGCTACAAGCCAACGATAAGAAGCAAAAGACCACGGGTTCTATCATCTTCAAAAATGTTGAGGCAGCAACTGCCTTTGTCAACTCAAAGTTATCCTGACCAAATTGTTTTCCTACAGCCCAGGTATGTTATTTCAACATTGATTTTTGAATGACTTGGTTTGATTTAGCATAGCTGATTGTGTTTGCTCTGAATTAGTTCTGTTTTGTTTGAATAGATTCAAAAAAGATTATGTTTACTTCGAATTACCAAGAATGATTTCGTTTTTGTATTTGAATTAGTACAAAAGATTTCGTTTTCAATTAGCATAAACTATTGTGTTTGCGTTGATTCCTTTGCTAAAATCGAATATAGCTATGTTTTGATTGAACAGATTTAATACGATTTTATTGTTCTTCGATTAGTATAAACGATTGTGTTGGCTTTGAGTTAGTTTTATTTAGTTATGTTTGGTTTGATTCAGAAACGATTCTGTATGTTTGAATTAGCATAGTCGTTTGTGTATGCGTTGGATTAGTATCAAAGATTGGTTTGATAAATAGAATATATATGTTGATTCAAAAACGATTTCATTGATTTTGAATTGTCAAAATGATTCTGTCTGTTTCGAATTGGTAATAAAAAAAGTTGGCTGACAGATCGCATATATCCCTGCTACCATTCAATTAATTCAATACGATTTCGTTTATTTTGAATTGGCATAAAAGATTTGGTTTATTTTACCAAGAATGATTTGCTTGTTTTGAATTAGTAATTAAGAGTTGTTTGATTCGCTGTATATATTCTTGTTATCATTTTCATTAATTTAAAATGATTTTGTTGGTAAATATGACCAGCTACAGAATCATGAGATTTTGTAGCTAGTCATAAAATTTGGATTTTGTTGATTTTACAATTAAAACATTACCTAAAATTGTCTACTTTTGCCTATCTACGGGTACATACGAATTTCAATGGGAAATTGGACATGCTGTGGCAGTTTAGAACATGTTTTTGTTATATTGTTTTTTTTTAAGTTGTTAGCCTTAGGCAGAAACAGAGATTTGGGAGATTGTTCCCAGATTTTTCCAAACAGATTTTGATAATTCCCACAGGGATGTTTTACCCTGTGGCCTTTATATACTCATTAATTTTTGTAAAGAACCCACCACTGTGGGGAGAACAAAGATTATGGACTTATGATGATACAGACTTGAATGGAAGTGGATCTTTTGTAACAGCTTTAGCTTTCAATTTATCATACTTCCGTTCAAGTTTTGTGCATTTTAATTCGTGATCAAGTTATTGACTACTTTAGATATCAAGACTTGTTACAGGTTGATGCATTATGACTTAAATTTTGTCCATATCTGATGTGTCTCATTGTACTCACAACAATCACTCTGTTTGAATTTAATTAATAGAAGGTTTATCTTCTTAATTAAATGAACTGTTCTGTACAGATCTTCGCACAGGGATTTATCTAAATGTGATGATTTGTAAACTTTAAGATTGTTGTTGTTTTATGTCTTGTTTGTTCTATCATTTGTATTCAAAGAGCACTGCTGCTTCCTGTTTACAAGAATCTTGTGTAAAAATCTGGTGCGGGTTTCCTCCCATCAAACAGCTAAACCAGGTGTTGTGAACAGGACAAATAGGAAGCGTTACTTCAGGTTAGTTCGTTTTTTTTTTTGCAATTTATCAGTTAATAAATTCGAGAATTCTTAGTAGTTTAGATAGATATATAGTTCAGATTGACAGCTAGGATTGTTATTTTAATCGCTTAGCTTAGATAGTTTTCATTTTTTTTCTTAAAAAAAAAAATTATTAAAATCAAAAAACAATAGTTTCGTTGTCATAATACATTTTACAAATGATTTTGCAAATTTTGATTAAAATTTGTATTCTGTAAATACTGTACATATGTAATTGAGATTTAATTGTATTTGATAAGCTGAACATTTAATAAGTAGGACGTTTTTTCTATAGTATTAGTTAGTAAACTGTATATATGCTTTAGATTTGTATATAGTTTGTTGTAGCTACGTTTTTTCACTTAGATTAGTTTCTTTAGCTTAGTTTTTCTTTCATTTTCCTAGGACTTAGATCGGCCAACGGAGCCGCTAAACTCGTCAGAGTGGATCATCCCAAACGGCTTGGGTTATTTAGACAACCTCGGACCGGATCCACCCCTCCAGTTGACGAGCGTTCAATTTCGCCTGTCAACAAATGGCGCTAGAAGGAGGGCCTGAAAATAATTAATGGCATGAGGCGGTCGTAAGACTCCTCCACCACCCAACCACTCACCTATAGTGACAAGAAGTCATTCAAACGACAACATCATCACTCAAACAACAACCACATCAAATGACGATCTACGGATCACAGTTGAACCAGTAACCCCAAATCCTACAGGTGGTGACGTACAAGAGATTGTCTGCCAATCTCTCCTAAGAACACATAGTGCCTTCGCCCGTTTAAGGCATCCAAATCAACCTTTGAACCAACCTTTAGATTTCTCTGATATCAGAGAACAACTTGGAGGCACTAACCTTACTTTAAATCCTACAGATCCAACCCTCGCTTCTGCTGCAAGAGGATCTGGAATACCACCCTCACCACCTCCATCATCCCCTTCTTCTTATCGAGAAGACTCTTCTGACGAAGGAAGTTCCTCTTCTCAGCCTTCCACACCGCCTACACCAATGGCCAACCAAAACAATACTGCCAGACCCTGGCTCGACCAAGATGCAGTAGTCATACCTGGTCCTCAACATCCCTTACGCAAACATCCGGAGAAGTGGCTCCCCAAGTTTGACCCTGACTCTAAACAAATCGCCGAATATCACATTAAAAAGTTTATGTTAACCATTAGACTCTATAATGTCAAGCATGAAGACGCAGTCTGTAGGTTGTTCCCCTAGAATTTCGAGGGCAATGCCTCTACTTGGTACTTTTCCCAGCAACCCCATACCATCATGTCGTGGGAGAAGTTTGAATCCTGCTTTCTGGAGAAGTTCGGAGACGATAAGTCTCCTGAAGTTCTGGTCATGGAGCTTTCTAGTTTAAGAATGAACCCCAAAGAGAAAATCAAAGACTTTAACCAAAGATTCTTAACACTTAAGAACCGAATCCCTACGGACTCAATGCCTGCTGAGAATCTTATCATAGCATACTATACTAAAGCCTTGCATCAAAGTATAGTCATTTGGGTAAAACGATATAAGAAAGCCACGTTGTTAGAGGCCTTCGAAGAGGCCAGCCAGATTGAAAAAGACATCCTTAGTTTAAAATACACTACTAGCAACGAAACAGAGACTAGTTCATCTTCCAAAAAGAGGATCGAAATCCTCCCTAGACCTGCTCAAAATAAAACACAACCTGAAAGCTCGGATTTAGAAAACCTAACAAAATTCATTCAAAAAATGTCAAATCAAGTTATAGATTTGAAAAGTACGGCCAAAGAAGCTTCTTCGAGAAAAGATCCCTACAAACCCCCGTTTAGGAATCCTTTTCCCACCAACCGACCTAACCCAAATACCGAGGGCCTAAATCTAGAAAGTCTACAGTTCGCCCTTCAAACAATTCTAGAAGCCCAGGATAACTTGATGCCTCCTGAGATTCCTGAGGAGGTAGTTGAACAAGAGGCAGTTGAAGAAGAAGAATCTTCTCCGAACATTTTTGGACACTTCTCGAATAGCATTTTTCAAGCTAACTTCGAGATGGTACATCCCTACAATACTAGGAGTAAGACAACAAACAAACCTTCTTCCGAAAACACTACGACTTTGCCCCCGAAGCAATCTAAACCAACTGAGACTAAACAGAGTCATGTAAACCCCAACTTATATTATGATTTAGTTGAAGATCTAAAAAATTTAAGGGCTATCATTTTTGTTTATGAATTATTAAAATTTCCGTTTCTGCTACAAAAAATGTTACAGAATATCGCAGAGAATAGCAAAATTGGTAATTCAAGCAGTAACAAGGTTGTTCAGAACAAAGTTCCTCAGAAGTCTTCCGCTAAGAATAATTTTGATCCTCACGAGAAGGGAAGCCTTCTTGTAAATAATGTAACAAATGTAGATAAATTAGCTTTAGAGGCTGCGGGTAAAAATCCACAAGCTTCCACCCTTAGTACTCGCAAAAATGTATCTCCATTTTTGTTAACTTTCAAAATCTTTAATAAGAAAGACGCACAATATCATTGGGGACCCTTAGAAAACCAAGGTTTTAATTCGATAAAAAATTCCATAATAGACGCTCCTTCTCTCATGAGCCCCGACTTTTCGCAAGACTTCACGCTCTACACATTTGCCTCTGACCGCTCCTACGCTGTTGTCCTAACTCAAAAGAATGCCGAAAACAATGAAGTACACATTGCCTTTATGAGCTCTGCTTTCAAAGGTGTGGAACTTAATTACCCAGTAGTAGATCATCAAGCCTACGCTATTTTTAAAGCATTCAAGCACTTCCAATCTTATCTTTTGAAATCTAGGACGAAAATTATTGTCCCTTACCCAGCCGTCAGAAATATGTTAGTGCAGAAAGAACTAGGTGAAAAGAGGGCCAACTGGGTTACCTCTTTACAGGAATATGACATAGAAATCACCCCAACACAAATAGTGAGAGGCCAAGGGCTGTGCAAGTTAGTTTTTGATTCAGCAGCAGGACAACAAGAAGAAAACGATATGTTAAACCCAGGACAGCACAACCAAAATTCAATCTGTTGTGCACAAAACTTTGTCAGTCCCTGGTATGATGATATAAAATTCTGTCTTGAGCATGGGTCAGCCCCCCGTCACTTGGATCCCACTAAAATAAGAGCGTTAAGATTAAAATTTTCCTCCTTTCAGTTGATTAATGGTATTCTGTTTCGTCAAAATTTTGATGGGGTACTAATGCGTTGTCTTGAGAAAGATGAAGCAGAAAAGGTCTTACTAGAATTGCACGCAAGAGAAGCTGGTGGGAATTTTGGTGGGGACACCACTACCCATAAAGTTTTAAGAGTTGGTTATTACTAGCACACACTTTTTAGATATTCTCACGCCTTGTGTCGCAAGTGTATTATTTGTCAAAAAGCATCTGGGC
>SNQJ01S0066479.1:9573-43218 GCA_010110895.2 Picea sitchensis
CTTGTCTCAACCATGTACCCAACATGTACCTTAACCAAAATCCCTCATCAATTTCATCATCTAAATATGATTTGTAACTATGTAATAGACGTGATGTATATGATCACATACCTACAAACCTTCCTTAACTTTCACAACAAGAGACTAGCATTTTCATCAACCTTTTCTTTAGTCTCACATGACTAGTTTGGGGTTATTCAACAAACCTAACTTGAAATAATCATAACTATGTACCTGTAATGAATAAAGATCTGAAAATAGTATATAATGTTCTTCAATTTTTTTTATGCAATTCCTCTGGGTGTCACTACTTGGAACCTCTCAGAAAATGAGTTATAGAAAAAATGGCACACCTTGCTGAATTCTGGCTTATTCTAGAGAGAGACCTTGTAGAGCGTGCCGTGCATGGAATATTTGTTGAATGGATCTGAAAAATTTACACAAAATACTAAATATTGTACTCTAACTAACACATTTTGTCTTACTTAATTTGGATCTATTATGAAGAAGTTATGTATTTTTTACCCGAAACACCTGTTTTAGACTAGTTTCAGGACTAGCCACAAACCCCATTTTCTATGGAGTGTAACTCCAGAAATACAATGAACCACAAGATAAAAATTTTACCACTGATGCTTGGATATGTTTCCTCAATGGCCTATCAATTTCAAATTCTGAATCATTCTAGAAACACATTTATTGTGAAAGTGGTGATATGACATGTAAATAACATACCTTAGAAAGCATCATCAAAAGAATTGTCCTCCCTTGAATTCCGACCTTTTTTTCTTTATCTTCCCTCTGAAATTCAGCTCAGATATCCTTTGGTTACCTCAATCACCTATAGATATTCAATATTCTCAAGTGTGATATGAAATGAGAGAGCCTTGCCTCTTATTTATACTCTCCAAATATCTTCCTTAGAAGCATCTTCTAGGTCACTTAACCCATTTCTAGGTCACTTAACCCATTTATAGGTCACTTAACCTATTTTTCTCATTTTTATGGTTAACCACTTTCCATAATTATAAATTTATCCATTACTTTATCATTTAAATATTCCTCCTTGACTTTGTCACCTCACTTTATCATTTAAATAATCTTCTTTCATTTTGTCATTTCAATTTATTATATAAATAATACTTCTTGACTTTTTCACTTTACTTTATCATTTAAATAATAATTTCTTCTTTGCAATATCTTTGACTTCTTTGACCTTTTAGGGCTTCAAGTCAACATATGAGGGTCCGCCACCTTTGTAAGGTCATAAATCTCAAAACGTGAGGAGTTACGTGACATTCCACATACCACCAGAAATGGCATGACATGTACTATCTATATAGAATAGTATTACCTTCAAATATATTAAAATCCATACCATTATACATGAAACAACCTTGGTTCCATTACCCAAACCTTTGTGCTACCAGAATTTTCTACCTGACTTTCTTCAGTAGTTGACATAAATGACAACCAACCTTAATCAAGAGTTCATTGGCTTCCATCCATTTTTTGACACAATATGTGAATACTAGGATGTAGGAGTTGCAATGAGAAGGAGGATTGATCGATCCTACAAAATCCAAGGCCCATTTATCGAAGGGTTCCAATTCCAGTTATGGATGCAACAACATCTTGTGTGATTGCACTAGTCTTCCCATGCAGAGGAAACTATCACACCTTTTTACATATTCCTTGGTGTCCTTGAATATTGTGGGGTGAAGTACCTTGTACCTAGTCCTTTTGTTTTTAAAATGGCCCCTACATCAACCATCATGGAAATCTTTCAAGATCGCATAGATCTTGTATTCTCGTACACATCTCATGATTATGATATCTAATCATGTGTAGAAGAGACAACCGTCGATCCAAGATAACCTCTAACTTTGTTTGATGATATAATATTTCTCCTTTGGAGATAAATGATGTGTAAGTCTACCTGGAACCAGGTAATTAGCGATATATGTGAACCAAGGAGAGTTAGTAGAAACCACAAATAGGTGCTCATCAGGAAAAGAATATTCTAGAGGTGGCTCATTCTCATTATATGTAAGTCTTGAAAGAAAATCAACCCCTACACTATCCTTTCCTGGTTTATTTAATATTGTTATATCATATTCCTGTAGTAACAATAACCACCTAGTTACCCTGCCATTAGTAATAGGTTTTTTCATTAAATATTTTATGGCACCATAGTCAATATGCAATATAATTGTATATCCTA
This sequence comes from Picea sitchensis, assembly GCA_010110895.2. Lineage (NCBI taxonomy): Eukaryota > Viridiplantae > Streptophyta > Pinopsida > Pinales > Pinaceae > Picea > Picea sitchensis. The sequence continues at coordinate 11,798 of SNQJ01S0066479.1, forward strand.
TGATGTAATGTCAAAATTTATTAATTTCATGTATCAGTACAATAAACTCTTTCTCTGTTACCATATAATTTAGTTCTGGGGGTGAAATATTTTTGTTGATGTAGCAGATCGTGTATGGATTTTTTTCATCTTGTTGTTCTAGAACAAATCCAATGGTGATATCAGATGCATTTGTAGAAATTTGAAACAAGAGGGACCAATTGAGCCCTCTTAAAATACAAGCCTCATACACCTTAGTTTTTAGTTCTTCAAGTGCATGTTGGTAGGTTTTTGTCCATAGAAACTTAGAATATTTGTTAAGTAAAACAAACAATAGACAAGAAATTCATGAGAAATTTTCAATGAAGTGATGATAATAACCAACATATCCTAAGAAAATTCATACCTATTTTTGTGAATGTGGAGTTAGAAAGTTTAATATTACCTTGTTTTTTTTTAGATCCACTTGGATGCCTTTATCTAAGATGTGGTACCCTAGTATGATGCCATCAATTAACATCATTTCACATTTCACATTGTTGAGGGAAACATTTGATTCTTTACACCTTATCAACTTTTTCTCTAAATTTTCTAGTGCCTCATCAAATTCATTACCATATGTTGTAAAGTCATCCATGTATATTTCCACATAATCATGAATTAAATAAGAGAATATACCAATTAAATCTCTTTTAAAGGTGGTTGAAGCACTACATAACTCAAATGGTAGAATACAATAGGAAAATGTCCCCTATGGAAAAGTAATTTTTTTTTTGTCTTGATCCTCAGTCACGATTTGGATCTGGTTATATCCACTGAATTCGTCGAGGAAAGAAAAATACTTCTTCCCTGCTAACGTATCCAGGATCTGGTCTATGAATGGAAGTGGGAAATGGTTCTTGTGTGTTTCTTTGTTTAGTTCTTGATATTCCACACAAATCCTCAATTTTGCATTCTTCGTTTGTACCATGACTACAGGGGAGACCCATTGGTTGTCAAAAAATGGATAGATAAAGTTGGTTATCAGTAATTTCTATATCTCTTCCTTAAATACGTCCTTGACTGTCAGATTCATCTTACATTGAGGATGGTGAATGGTTATATATCCCTATTTGATGTATATATGGTGTGTGCATAGGTCAGGATGGATTCCCTTCATGTCAAAGTAATCCTAGGCGAAGGCATCATTGTGATTTTTTAGCACTTTAACAAGTCACTCTTTCTTTTGTGCAGTCATTCCTTGGTTGTTTTCAAGGTTTTCGAGGGGATTATTTCTATAATTTCTATGAGGGACCCTTTCTATTTTTCAAGTGATAACTCATGTTATTTAGGTGATATGCTTGTTGAGGAAATAGAAACTCATGTTTCTGGGTGCATGAGATGTTTGAGAACATGTGAGTTGGGTGAGGAATAAGTAGGTATGAAATAATTGATTTCATCATCCTCTATTTTCTCTTTGATGGATAGATATTGATCTATAAATAGGACCTCGTGAGCTTCTCCTTCTCCATCACTGTATTCTTCGTTATCCCAGAGTGATGTTTCAAAATCTATTCTAGGTTTGGCGAGAGGATATAGGGTTATTTTCTTTGTAGAGATCCAATAGGATATGGTTATGTTTCCCAACCTACAACTAATGTAAGCATCAATAGTTTCCATCCAAGGCCTTTCCAAGATTAAAGGATGCCCCCCCCAGAGAGAGGTTTTGGGTTGTAGAATCATAAAGCTAATGGGATATTCTGGTGAATCTATGTATATCACTACATCTTATAAGATTCTCTCTAGTTTTATAGTTGATATGCCAACAAGTTGGAGTACAGTTTGGGTTTCCCTAAGACCAGTCAGTCCTAAGGTTTCCATGGTCTCACATGTCATAAAATTAATGGCAGCACGAAGGCCGATTAATGTGTTTATATTGAGTGTATTATTAATTTTCACATTAACTACCAAGCTTTCACGGTCATAGTATTTGGCCACAAGAACACCCCCCATCATTAAGTCTGACATTTTACCCATAACATGGACAATTTGAGGGTCCTTTATTTTTCTACTAAATTTCCTTAAAAAAAGTTCCCGTACCACTTTTGAATATATAGGAACATCTTTGATGGATTGGAACATTGGTATTTTAACACACATTCTCGAGTTCCCTCAATAAGTCAAATGCATGATGAGTAAGAGGTTTCTCTACATTTAATATTTTTGGATATGGTGGGTTTTGAATTCCAAGGTGGAGATTATCATCTTTTAAAGGTTCATGATATTATTTCTATTTTGGTTCTTCATTATGGACATCCTTATTCAAATATTCAATACAAATAGGAGGTTGGTCCTTGGTTAATGTCTTCCCATATTGAAAATGGATATCATTGGAGTCCAGGGAAGAGATGGAATTGGTAGGGTAGGAATCAAGCCCAACAAATTATGTTGGTTGACTTGGCCTTTCATTGTTAGGTTTAGGGATGGGTTGTGTAGGTCATTGCGATCGAAGAGGGGATTATGTGGATTTTTTCATCTGGGGAGGGGGAAGAAGTTGCACAAGAAACTATTTCATGGGATTTTGAGGGTCTCTTAAAGTGGGATTTATCCACCCTTGTTTCCATAACTGGTTTGGAGTAGGATGATCCACCCATTGTTTTGTTGTCATACCCCATGGTTGAGAATCATACTACATGGAAGGGTTAGTCCAATATGAATTGAAATACTCAGATATGTCTTTAACCATAACTTCAGTTCTGGCTTTCCATGGTCACTTATGAGAGACAAATCATAATTATTTGGTTCCTCATCTTTCTAATCGATGGATTTCAGTCCTGGTAAGGATGGATAGTTGCAAGTAGCATGGTCCTCACTAAATATTTTGAAAACCTCAATTTGGTATAATGGAAATTCTTTCCATGGGTTCTTTGTTATTCATTTTGAGAAAAGGTTGGCAAAATATTATTATGCCTCTTTATTCTTCTTCATTTGCATTGTATACAACTGCAAGCTCAAGGAACTAAGTATATCAGTATTGAATTCCTATAACATGTTCTTTATATCTACCGCCATGACTCCAACTCTAGCAGTCTTTACAATACTTGTCAATATATATCTTTGTCCCTTACCTATTTTTGAAGTACATCTATAATATTTGCAACAAAGTTCCAATATAACATCATAATCTAATTGAGAAACATCTCCTTCACCCATTAGGTTGAGAAATTTAATGAAATCATCTTGGATTTCTCTCAAGAATAAGACACGCCATGTCTTGGGAGCCAAATCTCCTTTCCTTTCCCTCTGCAAATTATAGTTGAATATGTCAATGCAATATTCAAGTCTCTCATCTTACTACATTGTGTCATCCTAAATACGTTCTCCCTTCTTTCTTCATCCTTATAATAATATTGGTACTTTTCTAGGAATTTATTCATCTTCTAGTACCATGTGTAGATGTTGTCATTATCGAGGCCCATAAACCAACATAATTCAACGTTCTTGAGTGTGGAAGAAAAAAGTTTTAATTTCTAGGAATCCGACACATAATCATAACTTCTGTAAAGAACGTCAAATTTAAAGATGAAGGTGTCAGGATCTTCTTTACATAAAACATGAAAATTCAGAAAGTTTGTATGAGGTATATTCTTCATTTTGTTCTCTTCATTTGATCCTCTGATTGGAAATATGAAGGAAGAGGTTTCCTCCTCAAAACATTTGTGTTCCATCTCTCTCCAAGGATTTTCTTTTGTCTCTAAAGGTGCTTCAAGAAATATGATCTCCATGGCGTGGTATTTTTCACCGATCAAATCTTATTAAAGTGGAACCTCTATGTGCATAGAACCTTGTACAGTCTCAGATTATAGAGCAAAGGTCTCATGTCTCTTCTTGGAAAGAAAACTTGTTGTGGGTGACAAAAATTTGGTTGATTGTTCTCCTTTCCCTCTTGAGAGTGACCTGCACAATTAGATTTACAGGAGTTTTTTGATGAACTAATGAATCTACTTGTTGATCTCTAGCTAGGTGCATAGAAAAGATTATAAAAACATTCTAAAAATTGCTAAAAAGAAATCATATCACTTAATCTACTGAAAAATATAGCAAAACAACAACTATACTTTTGATAGATCCCTGACAACGACACAAAATATGAAGAGATGTTTAGTCACTTCTTAATTAAATTAGTAATCAACTAAAGAGTTGTGTATTTAATTGTCAATATGAGGTCAGATTACACTTACAAAATGTCGTGCACCATATATGAAATTATATTGTTGTGATTTCCAACAAGTTGTAGTACTTTTAAATGACTGTCACAAGGAAATATACCAAAATCGTTTAACAAGTTACCGAACCAAACTACACCAAATTCACACTTGCAGAAATAAAAGAACGTGTTATAGGAAAGTAAATCAAACACTTGCAAGAAAGTAAATTACACACTTGCAGGAAAGTAAATGACACACTTTCAAGAAATTAAATCATTCTTGCAGGAAAGTAAATCACACTTGTGGAAAAATAAATCTCTCTTGGAGGAAAGTAAATCACACTTGCAGAAAACTAAATCACACTTGCGAAAAAGTAAATCACTCTTGCAGGAAAGTAAAGGTGACTTGTCCAAGTATTAAGGTGATCTTGATTATTTTGATATCTATGTTATGGCTCATGTACCTTATGCTATAAGAATCAAACCACACTATGATTAAAATCAAGAAAAATAAAATATCTCAATCTGTAAACCACAAAATTGTTAATTAGAAAACTAGATGCAGAGTTGTAGTAGCGAGAGTTGCAACAAACATATTTGTAGCAATGAGAGTTGTAGCAATAAGATTCACAACAACATGAGTTACAACAACACAAACCACAACAACCTGAATTGTAGCAGGGGAAATTGATACAAAAAAGTTAAATGGAGGAATTGATGGAAATAAATGAAAATGAATGAAATATGCTACTACACGTTAATATATCAAAAGACAATATTCTAAAAATTTTGTATAGAGTGGCGATAAAAGATTTGCAACAACAATAAATCAACATAATTGCAGCACGATGTTTTATAGAGGAATTGATGGAAAGAAATAATAATATGGAAATGATGCTACAACTATCCACTCATGAATCAAGGAACAATGCCCTCCAATGTCAACACTAAGTTATAATAATCTAGAGTTACATCAATAGACAACATTATAGTTACAACAAGATGTTAATAAAGCAATTCCTAGAAATAAATAAAAATAAGGAAATGATGTTAAGACTACCTCTACAAATAGAAGATACAGAAACTAACAAGCTAAGGAGGGGGGCTTGCCTCCTCAGACGAGTTATTGGTATAAGAATGAAGTATTTGCTCAAACACTTAGCACATCGTCATTTGAATAGGGAGGAAACTTTGTTTTATAAATTTTCTGTTGCTTTCCTCTATCCCTTAGCTTAGATAGAATAGGTGTATTTATACAAAATGACTTCTTCCTAAATGAGGTAAGAAAACCTATGGAAAACCACGAGAATCAAGTTGTCACATCTTGTTAAATCGTGTTTTCCAAAAGAGGGAAAAAATGGGTGTGTGCTGACCAAATCGACCACGACAAGTGGTGGAGGATTTGTTTGTTCCATTATGGTTTCCAATCACCCTTGTCATGTTCTTGAGGGGGTTTTGGATGATTTTTCATTCCCCGATGACATCTCTATGGTTTATCGATGAGTTGTTGTGGAATTGCAGCAATAGTTTGCAGAGGGATTTGCAATACTAGGCGTTGCAACAATGGTATGTGTTATCACTCTGTAATTTCTCAGGCTAAGGGACAAATTGAGAGAGGTAACTACAAATCCACTTTGATTCAAAGATATATCCCTCCAAGACTCGGAGAGGGATCTCTCTATATAATTTAGATATGTTTGAGTTTTTAGATATTAGGCTAGTTATGAGGATAAAAGGTTTGTTTTTGAGTTTTAGTTGGGACAACAGAAGAAGGCCATTGGTAAAAAATGGAGTCAAAAGGTTAAAGGTAATTAAATGAATGAATAAATGAGATCATATGAAACAAGGCAAGGTATTCATGTTAGTGGATCCTTTTATTTTGTGATATGGGAAAAGAGGAATAGATTAGGGTTCACTTCAAATGCAGAGAAGAGCTTATCTGAATTCTACATACAAACTTCAAGAGAAAACATAAATATTGTTTTAAGCCAGATCAAGGTGTCTGAGACAAATCCTAAACATGATATTCTTATAAACAATAAGGAAAGAAAACAATATGTGAAACAAGAGAATAACAAGTTATATCAAGAAGCACTTCACCACATGATCATGACACAGGAATCTGGAAACAAAATGTCTTTGTATTTCATCCAAAAAAGTCACTTACAACCTGTTGAACATCTTTGCAATGGATGGTGATATTTCCATACCATCCTTCCCTTCTGGTCTCAACCCTTATGCAATATGGAATTATATCTTTTATAATTTTCCCCTTACATTCAGATCCTACAGACTAGGGGATCAAATCTCTTCCTAAATTGTTTCTAGATGTTTTTTGCAAATAACTAATTAATGAAAAATCAAAATAGAGATCTGATCTTATCCCCAAAATCGTACCATATATCCTCAGGATATTACAATATATTAAATTTTTACCATTGAAAAGGTAAAAATTGAAATAGCTTCCTTCTGAATATGACCCTAAAACTAGGGAAAATAAAACAAAATTCCAAAAATAGTTTTATACTTTTATCTTCACTAAAAAACCAATATGATTCAATCTGATCTTGACAACAACATGTTGAGGATGAGTAATAACTAGAAGATTGTTTTTGAAGCCTTTGAGATCATTGAGGAATCTATTTTCCTTGATCTGAGGAGATTTGGTGCTTTATGTTCATAACAGAACTTTCGACGGCTAAGGAGGCCAAAACAGAGTGTATTTAGATGTTGATTTCCTCGGAACGATTTTCGACAGCTAATTATGGATTTTGAAACGGTTCTTAGATGGTGAAACCTATAACTGCTCCTGAATTTAGTAAAAAATGGTTGAGTTTCCCTTCAACCATGCTTCATCTATTATAATCACCTCATCTCATATCAAGGGCAACTTCAGGTAGGGTGTCAATATTGAGGTGAGTTGTGGGTTTTATCTTCTTGTGGACAATATTAAACCTCAACACCTTGTTCATGTTCTTCAATATTCCATTCTGTTTGAAAAGTTTCTTGTTCTTGTTCTTTGCAGTCTCATATTTGATGGCCAACTGATCTAATGCAGATCCAATTTTGAGGGATGATTGTCTAAGAGTCTCATTTTCCATTTTCAAATATCTCTCTAGCACATTTAACTCAACATTTTCTTCTTTCAGTTTCTGAACCTTGGGTTGTTTGATAACCTTCTTCTTTGGTGGAATTCCATCTTCTTCATGGGTTTCCATTTCTACAACTGATGGTTCTACTTCCATTTCTGCAGCTAAGGGCTCTGAATCAGAATCAGAATATGGCAGGTTTAGGACATTTGTTGTTGTAGTTTTTCTTTGATCCTCTTCCTTCCTTCCAAACTCTAACTTACTCTTTGATTTCTTTGATTGTGAGGGAGAAGCTCTTGTGGCAGCTTCTACAGGAGACAAAGCTCTTCTTTGTCTCTTGATGGTTTGTGGGGAAGTCAATTCTTGTGAGGGAGTTCCTCTTTTCTTGGGCTAACTTCTTGTCCAAACTCTCCCCAAAAAAATAGAAAATCCCAAGTTTTACTTCTTCTGCTAAGCTCTTCTAAAATTATAAATTTAATTAGCCCATGATGGAATATGCTATTGTTATATTTTTTAGGCTTGACCTGAAATTTGGATGACATTTTGGTAAGAAAGGCATATTTAGAGGTTTCTTACCTGTGAAATGGAGGAGTAGTCTGAAGTGGTAGAGCATGGTACTTCCATATATCCCCTCACAAGTGTTGTAAACCTGGATCATCTTTAGCAATGTTTTCCACTTCTCCTCCAGGTAACTCCTAGGGATATCTTTCTTCCATTTCATATGTTGATGTTCTTCTTTGAGGAATGATCTAAAATCAATTTCCCTGATTGAGGTGGTCTTAAACCACCTTTCTCCTTCACCAGGCATATTCATGGTTGCTGCAACACTGGCCTCATCTATATGCATCACTATATATCCAAGATGAACCTTAAAGCCATCAAAGCTCTTGGTAAATGCTTATGCAATACCCTGATGGTACCCCTAGAGCATCTGACAGAAACTATATCTTGTAACCTCCTTGAATACTTCACAATTCTGAGGGTCTTCCTTAAGGTATGAGGTATCCTGTAATTCCTTCCTCAGAAGGGTGCCTCCTATTGAGATCTTCATCACCAGACCTGTTAGAAATTTCTCAAAACTAGATTGTTGACAGAGGATCTAGGGTATGTAAAGGAAAGTAGGTGGGTTCAAATAGAGGAGGAGAAAAACAATAAGATTCATAGTAGAGTCATAGGATGCAAGGGTTCGGGCAACTTTGGGTAGCTTTAAAACAAACACCAACTGACAATCGACTGATTCAAAGTTTGGGAAGGCTCATGACCATTTTTTAGGATCAATTAAGTGGTATGGAAACGATCTAGGTTATGATTATTTTATTGGACAAAAGACAAACAAATCATAATTTCTTTCTAAAGATCAAACGAATGATTGTCGAAATTAGTTTTGGAAGAATAACAATGAATCATGACCTGCGTATCATCATCGATCTGGGAATGACAAGACCCCTTTAAACACTTGCGAGATTTATTTCTTTTGGCAACATAGGATAGGTGTGAATAAGTCATTTAGCTACCAAAAGTTTTAACTTTTGATAGATAATGACTATAAGATTTTGACCTTTTAGCTACTGAAAACAAAACTTTCTTCCACAATTAGAATATAACCAAATTCATGAAAACAATGAACTGATCCACTGTAAACCTTCAAAATCTCAAGGGGATGCATCATAATTCCACTTACCATGTGACAACACTGGCTATACCTAGATATCTGATTTGAAATATTTGATATACCACTGGACCATTACTCCTGAGTACCTTATCATGAAAAAATTCTCAACCTGATCAGAACAATTCCCAAATAGATAACTGGAGAACAAATGACTATATAATAGGACCCTAACATAGGATCCAATTGGGGATGGAAACTCCTGAGGAGGTGTCAAGAATCTTAAATCACCAGATTCGTAACTCAATTCCTTATCCATTAGGTTGATCCCATAACCTGTATCTTGACCTATCTTGCAACTTAGTGACTGGAAACCAATTGATTATTCATTTTGACTTTGAATGAGTTTTTGAAGTAAAACATAAATAAAATAGTCCACATGCTGCACAACGAGCTTATTTGAATATTGTAATTCTAATAATTAGAAAGGTGTTGATCTAAAGATCTTATTTATGTACATATATCATATTCTAACCTGAGAATGCTTGAATTTAATCAATATGAAATATCTAGTATAACCAATAAAATCTTGGATCTTGCACCTTGGATCTTTCATTTTTTTTCACTGAACTCAAAAATAGATCTATCAATGGTATTTGAAAGTGATTTTCAGCCTGGTCATCATCATAGGGAGCTTGATAAACTTGCAAAAAAGAAGAAATGGGGGAAAGGAAAAGTTTCCTTGTGATGAATTTTTTTTTCATATAGATATCTATAGGATCAAGATAGACTTGACCTATTTCTTGGCATTCCAATTTAACCAACTCAACCCCATGGTTTGAGGTTGTATTTATGCTATTTACATCCTTGTGTGCTTCTTGAAATGGTTGCAAATTTTCTTATGGGCTTTGAAATGATACTTGTGTTGAACACAATGTTGAAGCTGAGTTTTTGATCATATCCATATCATAACAATTTTTGAAATCATTAGGGGTAAATGAAACCTTCCTTTGAAAACACAAACTATCCAACATATCGGCTATTGGGTCATATAATGCTTTAGATGACTGTGTCATTGGTTATACTAGAACTTCATGGTTTACACTATGATTCTCAACTATAATATGACCAAGATTCCCTCTCACAATATTAAATGAACTAAAACATAAGGGAAGGGAAACAAAATGGATCAGGTCATCACCTGTCCTGGGCTCTGTGATTTTATCTGAGATTCAACTTTCAAAAAGACTCAAGGCCTGAACCTCTAGATCTGAAGCAAGTTTTGTATCATCCATGTTCTCCTCAACTGATGACTTATAACATTTCTCATCCTTTCTATTTACAACCTACTTGTAATGTTCTCTCAGGAGTGAGGCAAAACATAGGGGTAGGAATTTTTGATCCACTGGAAAACTATCTACAGTTTACTCCTTGTGGTCTTGCTTATTATACAGAGTTTGGTTGTTATCTTCGCATTGTGATAACTGGGCTTCTTCTTCCCACGAAGATAGTTTTGGGTGCTATGAACAATAAACATTAACCTCAACCACATAATCATCACCCTGATGATCATATCTGGGAAAATCATCTACATATGCAAGGTCATCAAACATACACATCATCTCAGGAGGTTTTTCCATCACCATCTCATTTTGAAATTCATCTTTGGTTGTATCATGGATTGAATACATGAAACAATCATTTGGTGGTTTAGGATACCGAGGCTGAACTACTAAATGTTTAGGTACATTGATTCTTATCTTTTCTAGAACTAATTTAACACGAGGTCTTCGAACATGAAATTCCTCTTTCCTGCTAATCTTATGCATCACTTCATTGACTGTGTTGGTCAGAATGTCTAGTTTCATTTATGAAGATATCAAATATTCTTTTTCTATTTTGTCTTTCATCAATGCTTCTAATTTTTCCTTTTTGTTTAGCAAGTTAGCTTCCACATCAACTGCAACATTTTTCATTTCTTCGAGGGTTTCAGAGTTCCTTTCTCTTAATTGGAATTCCATCTCTAGATCAAAAGCATCTGGGTAATGCCAGTGAGCTAATCCTGGGCTTGGCCTTATATCAACATACATTGAATGATACAACTTATTGAACCTAGCTGAAAAATGTTGTACTATCTCTTCAAGTGGTCATATTCTTTTAGGATGAGAAATACATTTCCCATGATCACCCATCTATCTAGGAAAACTTGCATGAATTGATGAAAATTTATAATTCTTGCAGTTGGAAGGTTCTTAAACCAATTTTTAACTTTACCTTGCAATGATGGGGAAAACATCCTGATACAGACATCATCTTCTTCCACCACAAACAGATCAATAAAATCCTCAAAATTTTGAATGTGTTTTTTAGCAATGATCTTTGCATTTTCTCCATCAAACCTGGGCAGATTATTGTTGTAATTGGCAAGGAGGTCATGGACAATAGGATGAAAATATAGGGGCTTATATCTGTCTGGGATTTTTGCAGTTATAGGAGATAAAGGAAGGGGCTTATAGATAACTAGAATTTCAACAATGGTAGGAGATAAATCACGAGGTTTGTGTTTCACTGGGATATCTACAGTTATTGGAGTGTGTACTAGAGATATAGGGATGGGAGGAATCATTTGAGGATCTTCAGATTGAAACTAATCATTATGAATTTCATAAATATACTCTTGACCAGGATTATAATAGGAGAGAAAATAATTACAGATAAATACAACAATGTATTGAATACAATTTGAGCTCGAATACCTAATCTTTCCAGATTGCTTTGTCATGTTTCAGGTTCTTCCTCCAGTGGAGTCTTTGAATTGGAACTGATCTAGAGTTGATTGGGAGTCACCAGGTGAATTATTTCAACCTTATTGTGTCTGATCACTGTCCACCATCAATAATCAGATATGGAATTTGTTATGCTTTCTAAGGAACGTTCCCTAGTATGGTCGCCATTATTCTATCATTCTGTAATTTCTCAGGCTGAGGGAGAAATTGATAGAGGTAACCACAAAACCAGTTGGAGTCAAAGATCTATCCCTCCAATACTCAGAGAGGGATCTCTCTTTAAAATTTAGATCTAATTTCGGTTTTAGATATTAGGCTAGTTATGAGGATAAAAGGTTTGTTTTTGAGTTTTGGTTGGGACAACAGAAGAAGGCCATTGGGAAAAAATGGAGTCAAAAGGATAAAGGAGATTAAATGAATGAATAATTGAGATCATATGCAACAAGGCAGGGTAGTCATATCAGTGTATCCTTTTAGTTTTCGATATGGGAAAAGAGGAATAGATTAGGGTTCACTTCAAATGCAGAGCAGATCTTATCTGAATTCTACATACAAACTTTAGGAGAAAACATAAATATTGTTTTAAGCTAGAGAATTCTCAATGAGACAAATCCTTAACATAATATTCTTATAAACGATAAGGAAAGAAAACAATATGTTAAGCAATAGAATAACAGGTTATATTAAAAAGCACTTCACCACATCATCATGACACGGGAATCTGGAAACATAATGTCTTTGTATTTCATCCAAAAAAATCACTTACAACCTATTGAACATATTTACAATGGATGGTGATATTTCTGTAACATCCTTCCCTTCAGTTATCAACCCTTATGCCATATGGAATTTTATCTTTTATAATTTTCCCCTTACATTCAGATCCTATAGACTAGGGGATCAAATCTCTTCCTAAACTATTTCTAGATGTTTTATGCAAATACCTAATTAATGAAAAATCAAAATAGAGATATGATCTTATCCCCAAAATCGTACCATATATCCTCAGACTATTACAATATATTGGATTTTTATCAATGAAAAGGTAAAAATTGAAATAGTTGCTTGCTGACTATGACCCTAAAACTAGGGAAAATCAAACAAAATTCCAAAAATAGATTTATATTTTGATCTTCATTAAAAACCCAATATGATTCAATATGAGCTTGACAACATAATGTTGAGGACGATTAATAACCGGAAGATCATTCTTGAAGCCTTTGAGATTGTTGAAGAATATATTTTCCTTGACCTGAGGATATTTGGTTCTTTTTGTTCATAACAGAACTTTCGATAGATAAGGAGGAAAAAACAGAGTGTATTTAGCTGTCGATTTCCTGTGAACGGTTTTCGACATCTCATTATGGATTTTGAAATGGTTCTTAGCTGGAGAAACCTGTAACTGCTCCCGAATTCAGTAAAAAATGGTTTAGTTTCCCTTCAACCCTGTTTCATCTATTATAATCACCTCATCTCATATCAAGGGAAGCTTCATCTAGAGTGTCAAGCCTGAGGTGATCTGTGGATTTTAGCTTCTTGTGGACAATATTAAACCTCAACACCTTGTTGTTCATGTTCTTCAATCTTCCACTCTGTTTGACAAGATTCTTGTTCTTGTTCTTTGTAGTCTCATATTTGATGGCCAACTGATCTAATGCATATCCAATTTTGAGGGATGACTATCTAAGAGTCTCATTTTCCTTTTTTAGATGTCTCTCTAGCACTTTTAACTCAACATTTTATTCTTTTAGTTTTTGGACCTTGGTTTTTTTGCTAACCTTCTTCTTTAGTGGTGTTCCATATTCTTCAGGGGTTTCCATTTCTACAGTTGATGGCTCTGCTTCCATTTCTGCAGCTAATGACTCTGAATCAGAATAAGGATATGGCAGGTTTAGGACAATTGTTGCTACATTTTTTCCTTGATCCTCTACCTTCTTTACAAAATCTAACTTCCTCTTTGATTTCTTTTATTTTGCAGGAGAAGCTCTTGTGGCAGATTCTACAAGAGACAAATCTCTTCTTTGTCGCTTACTGGATTTTGGGGAAGTCAATTCTTGTGAGGGAGTTCCTCTTTTATTATGATGAACTTCTTGTCCAAACTCTCATGAAAAGAAGAGATAATCCCAAGTTTTACTTATTCTGCTGAGCTCTTTAAAATTATCAATTTAATCAGCCCATGATGGAATAGGCTACTGCTAGCTTTCTGAGGCTTGGCTTGAACTTTGGATGTCATTTTGGTAAGAATCCTAAGAAGGTAGAAATGAATATTTAGAGGTTTCTTACCTATGAAATGGAGGAGTATTCTGAAGTGGTAGAGCATGGTACTTCCATATCTCCCCTCACAATTGATGTAAACCTGGATCATCTTTAACAATGTTTGCCACTTATCCTCCAAGTAACTCCTAGGGATATCTTTCTTCCATTTCATATGTTGATGTTATTCTTTGAGGAATGACTTAAAATCTATTTCCTTGATTGAGGTGGTATTAAACCACCTTTCTCCTTCACCAGGAATCTTTGTGGCTGCTGCAACATTGGTCTCATCTTTCTGCATAACTATAGGCCCAAGTAGAACCTTAAATCCATAAAATCTCTTGGAAAATGATTTTGTAATACGCTGATGGTAACCCTTGAGCTTCTGACAGAACCTATAGCATCCAACCTCCTTGAATCCTTCACAAGCCTCAGGGTGTGCCTCAAGGTATGAGGTATCCTACAATTCCTTCCTCAGAAGGGAGCCTCCTGTTGAGCTCTTCATCACCAGACCTATTAGAAATTTATCAAAAATGGATTATTGACAGAGGATCTAGGGTATGTAAAGGCAAGCAGGTGGGTTCAAAGAGAGGAGGGGGAAAATAGTGAGATTCAGGGCAGATTCAAAGGATAAAAGGGTTTGGGCAATTGTGGGCATCTTTAAAACAAACACCAACCGACAATCGACCGATTCAAAGTTTGGGAAGGCTCATGACTTCTTTTCAAGATCAATTAATTGGTATGGACAAGATATAGGTTATGATTATTTGATTGGACAAAATACAAACGAATCATAATTCCTTTCTAAAGATCAAATGAATGATTGTCGAAAGCGGTTTTGGTAGCATAACAATGAATCATGACCTGTGTACAATCGTCGAACTTGGAATGACAAGACCGCTTTAAACACTGGAAATATTTATTTCTTTTGGAAGCTTAGTATAGGTGTGAATAAGTAGTTTAGTTACCAAAAGTTTTAACTTTCGGTAGCTAACGGCTATAAGATTTTGACCTTTTAGCTTCCAAAAATGAAACTTTCCACCACAATTGGAAAATAACCAAATTCATGAAAACAATAGACTAGGGCACTCTAAAGCTTCAAAATATCAAGGGGATGCATCATAATTCCACTTATCATGTGACAACATTGGTTATACCTATATATCTGATTTGAAATATTGGATATACCATTGGACCATTACTCATGAGTACCTTATCATGAAAACATTCTCAGCCTGATCAGAACAATTCCCAAATAGATAACTGGAGAATAGATGATTATATTATAGGACCCTAACATAGGCTCCAATTAGGGATAGAAGCTCCTGAGGAGGTGTCAATAATACCAGATCTCTGGATTCGTAAATCAGTGTCTTATCCATTGGGTTGATCCCACAACTTGTATCTTGATCTGTCCTGCAATTTAGTGATTGGAAACCATTTGATTATTCATTCTGACTTTGACCTGGTTTTTGAAGTAAAACAAAAATAAAATAGTCCACATGCTACCCATCGAGCTTATTTGCATACTGTAAATATAATAATTAAAAAGGTGTTGATCTGAATATCTTATTTATGTACATATATCCTGTTCTAACCTAAGAATGCTTGACTTTAATCAATATGAAATATCTAGTATAACCAATCAAATGTTGGATCTTGCACCTTGGCTCTTTCACATTTTTTCACCCAACTCATAAACAAATCTATCAATGGTATTTGAAAGTGATTGTGAGCCTGGTCATCGTGAAAGGGAGCTTGATAAACATGCAAAGCAATAGAAATGATGGAAAGGAAAAGTTTCTTTCTGATGAAAAAAAAATCATATAGATATCTATAGTATCAAGATAGACTTGACCTATTTCTTGGCATTCCAATTTAACCAACTCAACCCCATGGTTTGAGGTTGTATTTATGCTCTTTACATCCTTGTGCGCATCCTGACATGGTTGCAACTTTTCTTATGGGATTTGAAATGATACTTCTATTGAACACAACGCTGAAGTTGATTGTCTAATCATATCCATATCATAACAATTTTTGAAATCATTAGGGGTAAATGAAACCTGACTTTGAAAACACAAACTATCCATCATATCGACTATTGGGTCATATAATTATTTAGATGACTGTGGCATTAGTTCTACTGGCACTTCATGGTTTACACTATGATTCTCAACCAGAATACGACCAAGATTCCCTCTCACAATCTGAAATGAACTAAAACATAAGGGAAGGGAACCAAAATGGATCATCTCATCACCTATCCTGGGCTCTGTGATTTGATCTAAGGTTCGAATTTCAAAAAGACTCAAGGGTTGCACCTTTGGATATGAAGCAAGTTCTGTATCATCCCTATTTTCCTCAAATGATGCATTAGAACATTCCTCATCCTTTCTATTTACAACGTGCTTGCAATGTTCTCTCAGGAGTGAGACAAAACACAGGGGCAGGAATTTTTCATCCACTGGAAAACTATTTGGATTTTCCTCCTTGTGGTCTTGCTTAGTATGTAGAGTTTGCTTGTTATATTTGCATTGTGATAACTGGGCTTATTCTTTCCATGAATATAGTGTTGGATCTTCTGAAGAGTCATCATCAATGTCGACCACATAATCATCACCATGATGATCATATCCAGGAAAATCATCTACATATGAAAGGTCATCAAACATGCACATCATATCAGGATGTTTTTCCATCACCATGTCATTTTGAAATTCATCTATGGCTATATCATTGATTAAATACATGAACTAATCATTTGGTGGTTTAGGATACCAAGGCTGAACTGCAAAATGCTTAGGTACATTGATTCTTCTCTTCTCTGGAACTAATGGAACATGAGGTCTTTGAACATCAAATTCCTCTTTCTTGCCAATCTTATGCATCATTTCATTGACTGTGTTGGTCAGAATGTCTAGTTTCATTTCTAAATATATCGACTATTCTTTTTCTATTTTGTATTTCATCAATTCTTCTAAATTTGCCTTTCTGTTCAGCAGGTTAGCTTTCACATAAACTATAACATTTTTCATTTCTTCAAGGGTTGTCGTGTTCCTTTCTCTTAATTGGAATGCCATCTCTAGATCGAAAGCATTTGGGTAATGCAAGTGAGATAATCCTAGGGGTGGCCTTATATCAATCGGCATTAAATGATACAACTTATTGAACCTAGCTGAAAAATGTTGTACTATCTCCCCCGACTGTCTCTTCAAGTGGTCATATTCTTCTAGGATGACAAATAAATTTACCATGATCACCAATATATCTAGGAAAACTTGCATGAATTGATGAAAATTTCTAATGCTTGTAGCTGGAAGGTTCTTAAACCAATTTTTAACGTTACCTTGAAATGATAGGGAAAACATCTTGATACAAACATCATCTTCTTCCACCTCAAATAGATTAAGAAAATACTCAAGATTCTGAATGTATTTTTTAGTAGTGATCTTTGCATTTTCTCAATCAAACCTGGGCAGATTATTGCTATAATTGGTAGGGAGGTCATGGAGAATAGAAGGAAAATCTAAGGGCTTGTATCTGTCTAGGATTTTTGCAGGTGTGGGAGGTAAAGAAAGGGGATTATAGCTAACTGGAATTTCAACAATGGTAGGAGATAAAACACCAGGTTTGTGTCTCATTGGGCTATCTACAACTAATGGAGTGTGTACAAGAGCTATAGGGATGGGATGAATCCTTTGAGACTATCAACTTGAAACCGATCATTATGAATTTCAAAAATATACTCTTAACCGATATTATAATAGGAGAGAAAATAATTACAGATAAAGCAAACAATGTCTTGAATACAATTTGAGATCGAATACCCGATCTTTCTAGATTGCTTTTTCATGTTTCAGGTTCTTCCTCCAGTGGAGTCTTCGAATTGGAACTGATCTGGAGCTGATTGGGAGTCGCCAAGTGAATGATTTCATCCTTCTTGTGTATGATCATTGTCCACCATCAGTAATCAGATTTGGAAATTGCTATGTTTTCTAAGGGTCGTTCCCCAGTATGGTCACCATTATGTTATCACTCTGTAATTTCTTAGGATAAGGGAGAAATTGACAGAGGTAACCACAAAACCACTTAGAGTCAAATATCTATCCCTCCAAGACCATGAGAGGGATCTATCTATATAATTTATATCTATTTGAGTTTTTAGATATTAGGCTACTTATGAGGATAGAAGGTTTCTTTTTGAGTTTTGGTTGGGACAACAAAAGATTGGGAAAAAATGGATTCAAAAGGTTAAAAGAGAATAAATAAATGAATAATTGAGATCATATACAATAAGGCAAGGTATTCATGTCAGTGTATCATTTTAGTTTGTGAGATGGGAAAAGAGGAATAGATTAGGGTTCACCTCAAATGCAAAGCAAAGATTATCTGAATTCTACATTCAAACTTTAGAAGAAACCATAAATATTGTTTTAAGCCAAAGAAGGGTGTCTGAGACAAATCTTGAACATAATCTTCTTATAAACAATAAGTAAAGAAAACAATATGTGAAACAAGATAATAACAAGTTATATCAAGAAGCACTTCACCACATGATCATGAAACAAGAATCTGGAAACAAAATGTCTTTGTATTTCATCCAAAAAATTCACTTACAACCTGCTAAACATATTTACAATGGATGGTGATATTTCCATACCATCCTTTCCTTCAAGTATCATCCCTTATGCCATATGTCATTTTATCTTTTATAATTTTCCCCTTACATTCAGATCCTACAGACTAGGGGATCAAATCTCTTCCTAAACTGATTCTAGATGTTTTCTGCAAATACCTAATTAATGAAAAATCAAAATAGAGATTTGATATTATCCCCAAAATCGTAACATATATCCTCAGTCCATTACAATATATTATATTTTTACCATTGAAAAGGTAAAAATTGAAATAGCTGCCTACTAACTATGACACTAAAACTAGGAAAAATCAATCAAAATTCCAAAAATAGATTTATACTTTGATCTTCACTAAAAACCCAACATGATTCAATCTGAGCTTGACAACAACATGTTGACGATGAGTGATAACCAGAATATCGTCTTGAAGCCTTTGAGATCATTGAGGAATCTATTTTACTTGATCTGAGGAGATTTGGTGCTTTCTGTTCATAACAGAAATTTCGGCAGCTAAGGAGGCCAAAATAGAGTGCATTTAGCTATCGATTTCTTGGGAACGATTTTCAGAAGCTAACTATGGATTTTGAAATGGTTCATAGCTGGCGAAACCTGTAATTTCTCCCAAATTTAGTCAAAAATGGTTGAGTTTCCCTTCGACCTTGCTTCATATGTTATAATCACCTCATCTCATATCAAGGGCACCTTCATCTAGAGTGTCAAGCCTGAGGTAAGTTATGGGTTTTAGCTTCTTATGGACAATCTTAAACCTCAAGACCTTTTTCATGTTCTTCAATCTTCCATTCTATTTGACAAGCTTCTTGTTCTTGTGCTTTTAAGTCTCATATTTGATGGCCAACTGATCTAATGCAGATCCAATTTTGAGGGATGATTTTCTAAGAGTCTCATTTTCCTTTTTCAGATGTCCCTCTAGCACTTTTAACTCAGAATTTTCTTCTTTCAGTTTTTGGACCTTGGGTTGTTTGCTAACCTTCTTCATTGGTGGTGTTCCAGCTTCTTTAGGGGTTTCCATTTCTATCGCTGATGGATCTGCTTCCATTTCTATAGCTAAGGGATCTGAATGAGAATCATAATATGGCAGGTTTAGGACATTTGTTGCTGCAGTTTTTTCTTAATCCTCTTCCTTCTTTCCAAACTCTAACTTCCTCTTCGATTTCTTTTATTTTGAGGGATAAGATCTTGTGGCAACTTCTACAGGAGACAGAGCTCGTATGTGTCTCTTACTGGTTTTGGGGGAAGTCAGTTCTTGTGAGGGATTTCCTCTTTTCTTGGGTTGAACTTATTGTCCAAACTCTCCCCAAAACAAGAGATAATCCCAAGTTTTACTTCTTCTGTTGAGCTCTTCTAAAATTATCAATTTAATCATCCCATGAAAGAATAGGCTACGACTAACTTTCTAAGGCTCGGCCTGAACTTTGGATGACATTTTGGTAATACTATTAAGAAGGTAGAAAGGAATATCTAGAGGTTTCTTACTTGTGAAATGGAGGAGTAGTCTAAAGTGGTAGAGCATGGTCCTTCCATATATCCCCTCACAAGTGATGTAAACCTAGATCATCTTTGGCAATGTTTGCCACTTCTACTCCAAGTAACTCCTAGGTATATCTTTCTACCATTTCATATGTTGACGTTATTCTTTGAGGAACGACCTAAAATCAATTTCCTTGATTGAGGTGGGCTTAAACCACCTTTATGCTTCACCAGACATCTCTCTGGCTACTGCAACACTGGCCTCATCTATCTTCATCACTACAAGACCAAGATGAACCTTCAATCCATCAAATCTCTTGGAAAATTCTTATGTAATACCATGATGGTACCCTTGGAGCCTCTGACAGAACCTATAGCATCTATCCTCCTTGAATAGTTCACAAACCTCAAGGTATGCCTCAAGGTAAAAGGTATCCTACAATTCCTTCCTTGAAAGGGAGCCTCCTATTGAGCTCTTCATTACCAAACCTGTTAGAAATTTCTCAAAACTAGAATATTGACAGAGGATATAGGGTATGTAAGGCAAGCAGGTGGGTTCAAATAGAGGAGGGGAAAAACAATGAGATTCAACACATTGTCAGAGGATGAAAGGATTCAGGCAACTATGGGCATCTTTAAAACAAACACCAACCGAAAATCTACCGATTCAAAGTTTGGGAAGGGTCATGACCGTTTTTCAAGATTAATTAAGTGGTATGGAAATGATCTAGGTTATTATTGTTTGATTGGACAAAATACAAACGAATCATAATTCCTTTCTAAGTATCGGACGAATGATTTCCGAAAGAGGTTTTGGAAGCATAACAATGAATCATGACCTGCATACAACCGTTGATCTAGGAATGAAAAGAACCCTTTAAACACTGGCAAGATTTATTGCTTTTGGCAGATTAGGATAGGTGTGAATAAGTCTTTTAGCTACCAAAATTTTTAACTTTCGGTAGCTAACAACTATAAGATTTCGACCTTTTAGCTACCAAAAACAAAACTTTCTGCCACAATTGGAATATAACCAAACTCATGAAAACAATAGACTGATCCACTCTAAACCTTCAAAATCTCAAGGGGATGCATCATAATTCCATTTACCATGTGATAGAACTAGGTATACCTAGATATCTGATTTGAAATATTGGATATACCACAGGACCATTACTCTTGAGTACCTTATCATGAAAAAATTCTTAGCCTGATCAGAACAATTCCCAAATAGATAATTGGAGAAAAAATGACTATATTATAGGACCCCAACATAGGCTCCAATTGGGGATGGCATCTCCTGAGGAGGTGTCAAGAATCTCATATCTCCGGATTCATAAATTAGAGCCTTATCCATTGGGTTGATCCCACAACCTGTATCTTGATCTGTCCAACAACTTAGTGACTGGAAACAAGTTGATTATTCATTCTGACTTTGAATGAGTTTTTGATGTGAATACAAAAATAAAATAGCCCACATGCTGCCCAACGAGCTTATTTTCATACTGTAAATCTAATAACTAAAAATGTGTTCATCTGAAGATCTTATTTATGTACATATATCATATTCTAACCTGAGAATGCTTGACTTTAATCAATATTAAATATCCAGTATAACCAATCAAATTTTGGATCTTGCACCTTGGCTCTTTCACTATTTTTCACCCAACTCATAAACATATCTATCAATGGTATTTGAAAGTGATTGTGAGCCTAGTCATCATCATAGGGAGCTTGATAAACCTACAAAGAAACATAAATTATGGAAAGGAAAAGTTTCCTTGTGATGAAATTTGTTTTCATATAGATATCTATAGGATCAAGATATACTTGACCTATTTCTTGGCATTCCAATTTAACCAACTCAACCCCATGGTTTGAGGTTGTATTTATTTTATTTACATCCTTGTGTACTTCCTGACATGGTTGCAACTTTTCTGATCGGATTTTAAATGATACTTGTGCTGAACACAATGTTGAAGTTGATTGTCTAATCATATCCATATCATAACAATTTTTGAAATCATTAGGGGTAAATGAAACCTCACTTTGAAAACACAAACTATCCAACATATCGACTATTGGGTCATATAATGCTTTAGATGACTGTGGAATTGGTTCTCCTAGCACTTCATGGTTTACACTATGATTCTCAACCAGAATACGACCAAGATTCCTTCTCACAATCTGAAATGAACTAAAACATAAGGGCAGGGAAACAAAATGGATCATCTCATCACCTGTCTCAAGCTCTATGATTTCATCTGAGATTCGACTTTTAAAAAGACTCAAGGGTTGCACCTCTATATCTGAAGCAAGTTATGTATCATCCTTTTTTTCCCCAACTGATGCATTAGAACATTCCTCATCCTTTTTATTTACAACCTGCTTGCAATGTTCTCTCAGGAGTGAGGCAAAACACAAGGGCATGCATTTTGCATCCACTGAAAAAATATCTGCAGTTTCCTCTTTGTGGTCTTTCTTAGTATGCAGAGTTTGGGTTTTATCTTCGCATTGTGATAACTAGGATTCTTCTTCCCATGAAGATAATGTTGGTTTCTTTGAACAGTCAACATCAACCTCCACCACATAATCATCACCCTGATGATCATATCTGGGAAAATCATCTACATATGCAAGGCCATCAAACATGCACATCATCTCAAGAGGTTTTTCCATCACCATCTCATTTTGAACTTCATCTTTGGTTGTATTGTGGATTGAATACATGAAGTAATGATTTGGTGGTTTAGGATACCAAGGCTAAACTGCAAAATGATTAGGTACATTGATTCTTGTCTTCTATGGAACAAAAGAAACATGAGGTCTTTGAACATCAAATTCCTCTTTCTTGCTAATCTTATGCACCACTTCATTGACTGTGTTGGTCAGAATGTCTAGTTTCATTTCTAAATATATCAACTGTTCTTTTTCTATTTTGTCTTTCATCAATGCTTCTAATTTTTTCTTTATGTTTAGCAGGTTAGCATCCACATCAACTGCAACATTTTGCATTTCTTCGAGGGTTGTAGAGTTCCTTTCTCTTAATTGGAATGCCACCTCTGGATCGAAAGAATCTGGGTAATGAAAGTGAGATAATCTCTGGGGTGGCCTTATATCAACCAGCATTGAATGATACAACTTTTTGAACCTAGCTGAAAAATGTTGCATTTTCTACCCTGACTCTCTCTTCAAGCGGTGATATTCTTCTAGGATGAGAAAGACATTTCACATGATCACCCATATATCTAGGAAAACTTGCATGAATTGATGAAAAATTATAATTCTTGCAGCTGGAAGGTTCTTAAACCAATTTTTAACTTTACCTTGCAATGATAGGGAAAACATCCTGATATAGACATCATATTCTTCCACCTCAAACAGATCAAGAAAATCCTCAATATTTTGAATGTGTTTTTTAGCAGTGATCTTTGCATTTTCTCCATCAAACCTAGGCATATTATTGTTTTAATGGGCAAGGAGGTCATGGAGAATAGGAGGCAAATCTAGGGGCTTGTCTCTGTCTAGGATTTTTGCAGGTATAGAAGGTAAAGCAAGGGGCTTATAGCTAACTTGAATTTCAACAATGGTAGGAGATAAAGCATGATGTTTGTGTCTCACTCGACTATCTAAAACTATCAGAGTGTGTACTAGAGCTATACGGATGGGCTGAATCCTTTGAGGCTCTTCATCTTGAAACTGATCATTATGAATTTCAACAATATACTCTTGACTAGGATTATAATAGGAGAAAAAATAATTATAGATAAATCCAATAATGTCTTGAACACAATTTGAGCTCGAATACCTGATCTTTCCATATTTCTTTGTCATGTTTCAGGTTCTTCCTCCAGTGGAGTCTTCGAATTGGAACTGATCTGGAGCTAATTGGGAGTCGCCAGGTAAATGATTTCAGCCTTCTGGTGTCTGATCACTGTCCACCATCAGTAATCATATCTGGAACTTTCTATTCTTTATGAGGAACGTTCCCCAGTATGGTCGCTATTATGTTATCACTCCGTAATTTCTCAGGTTGAGGGAGAAATTGACAGAGGTAACCACAAAACCACTTGGAGTCAAAGATATATCCCTCCAAGGCTAAGAGAGGGATCTCTCTGTATAATTTAGATTTGTTTGAGTTTTTAGATATTAGGCTACTTATGAGGATAGAAGGTTTGTTTTTTACTTTTGGTTGGGACAACAGAAGAAGGCCATTGGGAAAAAATGGAGTCAAAATGTTAAAGGTGATTAAATGAATGAATAACTGAGATCATATGAAACAAGGCAAGGTAGTCATGTCAGTGGATCATTTTAGTTTGTGAGATGGGAAAAGAGGAATATATTAGGGTTCACTTCAAATGCATAACAGAGCTAACTTCCTCTTTGATTTATTTTATTTTGAGGGAGAAGCTCTTGTGGCAGCTTCTACAGGAGATATAGCTCTTCTTTGTCTCTTACTGGTTTTTGGGGAAGTCAATTCTTGTGAGGGAGTTCCTCTTTTCTTGGGATGGAAATCTTGTCCAAACTCTCCCCAAAACAAGAGATAATCCCAAATTTTACTTCTTTTGTTGAGCTTTTCTAAAATTATCAATTTAATCAGCTCATAATGGAATAGGCTACTACTAGCTTTTTGAGGCTTGGCCTGAACTTTGGATGACATTTTGGTAAGAATCTTAAGAAGGTAGAAAGGAATATTTAGAGGTTGCTTACCTGTGAAATGGAGGAGTAGTCTAAAGTGGTAGAACATGGTACTTCCATATATCCCCTCACAAGTGATGTAAACCTGGATCATCTTTAGCAATGTTTGCCACTTCTACTCCAAGTAACTCCTGGGGATATCTTTCTGCCATTTCATGTGTTGATGTTCTTCTCTGAGGAAATACCTAAACTTGATTTCCTTGATTGAGATGGTATTAAACCACCTTTCTCCTTCACCAAGCACCTCTGTGGTTGTTGCAACACTGGCCTCATCTATATGAATTACTACAGGCCCAAGATGAACCTTAAATCCATGAAAGCTCTTGGAAAATGATTCTATAATACCCTGATGGTACCCTTGTAGCTTCTGAAAGAACCTATAGCATCCAACCTCCTTTAATAGTTCACAAGCCTCATGGTGTGCCTCAACGTATGAGGTATCCTACAATTACCTCCTCAGAAGGGAGCCTCCTTTTGAGCTCTTCATCACCGGACCTATTAGAAATTTCTCAAAACTAGATTGTTGATAGAGGATCTAGGATATGTAAAGGAAAGCAAGTGAGTTCAAATAGAGGAAGGGAAAAATAGTGAGATTCAGGGTAGAGTCAAAGTATGCAAGGGTTCGGGCAACTGTGGGCATCTTTAAAACAAACACCAACTGAAAATCGCCCGATTCAAAGTTTGGGAAGGCTCATGACCATTTTTCAAGATCGATTAAGTGGTATGCACATGATCTAGGTTATGATTATTTGATTGGAAAAAACACAAGCGAATCATAATTCCTTTCTGAAGAT
The DNA here is from genome assembly GCA_010110895.2 of Picea sitchensis. Taxonomy (NCBI): domain Eukaryota; kingdom Viridiplantae; phylum Streptophyta; class Pinopsida; order Pinales; family Pinaceae; genus Picea; species Picea sitchensis. Next base: position 37,320 of record SNQJ01S0066479.1, read on the forward strand.
CGAATGAATGATTGTCGAAAGCGGTTTTGGCAGCATAACAATGAATCATGACTTGCGTACAATCATCGATCTAGGAATGACAAGAACCCGTTAAACATTGGCGAGATTTATTTCTTTTGGAAGCTTAGGATAGGTGTGAATATGTCGTTTAGCTACCGAAAGTTTTAACTTTCGGTAGCTAACAGCTATAAGATTTTGACATTTTAGCTACTGAAAATGAAACTTTCTGCCATAATTGGAATATAACCAAATTCATGAAAACAACAAACTGATCCACTATAAACCTTCAAAATATCAAGGGGATGCATCATAATTCTACTTACCATGTGACAACACTGGCTATACCGAGATATCTAATTTGAAATATTGGATATACCACTGGACCATTACTCTTGAGTACCTTATCATGAAAACATTCTCAACATGATCAGAATAATTCCCAAATAGATAACTGGAGAACATATGACTATATTATAGGACCCTAATAGTATGTAGAGGGAGTTGTAGCATTGAGAGTTGCAACAATGATCAGAGTAACAACACTCAGAGTTGCAACAATGACTAGAGTTGCAGAAGATACACTTTAAGAGGAATTGCAACTCTCATGTTGGGAAGGTTCTTATGAAACTTCATTCCTATAAAGCATTGTTAGTATGAAAGGTAATAATATCCTAAAAAATGAATATGAAGAAGTATTGAAATGGCATATTGAGTGAGTGATTATACCTTGACAAACAATGTATCATTTTGGATGAAAAGTGTATTAATATGGAAATGGAAATGTGAAAAAGGTTTGCAAAAAGTATTGGATGGGTGTTAAAAAGATGTCAATTTGAGCACCGGTCAAGGACATAAAAAAATTCCCTTGGTCTATGCACTAGGCTCTACAGAGAAACCCTTATTCTCTCCAACGACAACTATTTTCCCTAGATTGGTGAGCTTGTGTAGCCCAAGCCAGATCAAAAAGTACAAACAAATATGGAGGAGGCTATGTATTCCATAAAACTAGTTGTGGATATCTCTCCTAGAGTAACTAGTGCCATGATGGATGACCATGTAAGAAATCTAGTGAAATCTCAAAGTCTAATCCAATATTTCTTGGCTAATCTAAAGAGGGATACGAAAATCCTCTCCAAGAACTCAACAACCCATGTAGTTGCAGTAGTTTCTTTACTATTCCATAAAATAATATGAATTTCAAATTATCATGACATATGGGATACATATATTAGGGACAAAGATAAAGGGGAATCATATGATAAATTTGAATTTGTAAATTTCATGTTTTATTTCTTTTGTAACATAGAAATAAACAAAATAGGTAAGATCAAAAGTTTGTAACTGTCACTTGGGAATTCAAGAAGTCCGAAGAAATAGTTACCAAACACAACTATATAAACCAAAGAGTACCCACTAAGAAGGGGCTCTTCCATTTTTGTAATTTTGGAGAACCACTTTTATGAAATATTAATAGCAAGAAGACCCGTGGATTTTTTTTACTGAGAGGAAACAATTTTTCTGATGACTGTTGGTTATGAACTATTTCCAGTGAATGTCAATTTATCATGAAATTCTATAAGGTTGCACTATTCATTTATAGACTTCTCTTGGACGACTATCTTTTTACAGTGTTTTTTCTTCTCTATTGTAAATGTTTCAAGATGATGAATAGGAGCATGAATGCATTATCATAATATACTTTCTATTTACATGTATCTATTTATGCATATGTTAATAATCTTTGTCCCTATAACAACTATCTAGGTAGGCGTTGTATGCAGAAATTGGGTACATTAATATTTCTTCATTTATTAGATTTTGCTTCTCCTAATTAAGATAGGTTATATTATATTTCGTTTCATTCATTTAGCATAGCTCATTTCTGCACACATTTCATTCCCTCAATCGACCAACTCCTCATCCCTACTCATACTAGTAATGGTTGTCAGTCTAGGATCCATATGGGACTCCTATCCCAAACAAAATGAAGTCTAATTGGTAATCATATCGAGAATTACCCTTGTCCATTGTATGGAATTATTCCTTCGTCAACATACCTCTATCCCTAGTATGGCCCGATCCAAGTGGATATTAGTGGCCACCCACCTATTCCACTGGCTCAAAGACCAGTTTCAATTTTGGTAGTTTTTTTTTATAGTTTTTCAGGTCCCAAACTTTTGGGGTCGTTTTCAGGCCCTAAATGACATTTTTCTAGCTCAACGGTGCCTAAAATGTAAATGAAGTCAAATGCTTGGCCAAACATAATATGTACTCCACGGTTATACCTTTCCAATGGTGTATCGAGCACCCAAAATGAATATCCTATGCAAAATTTATGCCCTCGGGAAGTTGACATATCAAGTACCCCCATTGGGGCCCACAAACCTTTTTGGCATTTCATCTCCCGGGGTTAGGGTTTTGGATTTTTAGCGTTTTTTCATTTATGTTTTATGTTAAAAAGGTTTTTGAAGCCTCATTGTACTTAAATTTTTGCGAATGAGCATAGCCGGCACATATCTTCTCAGAGATAAGCTACAACCATTCTAGCTAGCTTGTGTTTTTTCATTTTACAGTATTTGTTATTTCAGATAGTCATTAATAGAATATGAGCTTTAATGTATTATTGTTTTCCTTGCCATATCTCCGTGTATTTATTTGTTATATATATGTTATATTTTTTCCTTCGTATCATTCCCCAAAATAATCCGGATCATGGTCACCATTTATGTTGATGATGAAATTATAAATTCCCAAACAACATTTAAAACACATTTGTATGGCTCTCAAGGAGAAACAATTGGGATGGAAACCTAGGGTATGCTTAAATCCCTAAACTTTCTAGCTACAAAGTTAGATTAATTATTTAAGAAAATCAACTAAGTCCTTCCCTTCAAGATACTAATCCCCCTAAGATATGTGTGAGTTAATTTTAGAAATAAACCTTAATCTAGTGATTTATTTATCCTATAATTAATGTGATATTTTTCTATTTAAAATGTAAATATAGATTGTTGATCGGAATTTTAAAAAATTAATGTACAACTATAAATGAAAATAAATGTCTGAGGATATAAAACTATAACAATAAAGACGACAAATGCATGATGAAAATGAATTCTAAAAACCAATAAATCTACAAAAATATAAATATATATAGTTGAATCTAAATTGATATCTCATGTAAAACAATATACAATGATTGGCATCAACAAATAAAATAGGAACATTTGTTTGAAGGAAAAAAAGAAAGATGAAAATGTGATAATACACATAGAGAGAAGAAACCACATATATGCCTAGACAATTTGTCTCTTTATTGATAAAAGAGTGTCAATTCAATGAATGATAATCCAACAAGTCATACAACTAGATCATGTTAAACGGTGACAATGAATTTCTTAGTTTAGTATTTTAGATCCTATAAATCAGTGATTGGTTGTAACTAATGAGACCAAATTAGAGAGCACTTTCAATAATCAGTTTCATGTGTAAATGTATTTATGTAATCCCGTAGAGGCAGACATGAGCGGGAGAGTGAGTGAGCTATTGTAATATCCATTATCTGAATAATAAGACAAACGATGCCTTCCCTTGGTGGACATAGCCCAACGTTTCAGTGAACCACGTAAAATGTCTGTGTTTATGATCTGTGTGATTGTGTTTTCTGCATTTGAAATCATAACAAGTGGTATCAGAGGGTTAGGAGGTCGTAGACTGGAAGAAGGCCGCATGTTTAGGTTGTTGAGGTTGTTCGTTGAAGGAGTTGTTCACTGGAAGACTCGAAGGGCCGCGTTAGATCATGAACGTAGTGTTCCCGTGGACATAACTGGTTGGAAATTTGTGATGTCTATTATTCATTGAGATCATTGTGTTGGTGATCTGTGAGGTCATGGGTGTGGAGGAGGAGCAGTGTTAGGCTATCCATTTTGAAAGGAACCTAGGGACTAGAGCGCTGGAATGGAGCGCTAACTTGTGCATCAACACGAGGGTCTCTTCTTGCAGGGGGCGCTGATAAGAATCAGGAGGCCATGGAACTAATCATGATGGAATAGGATTAGATAAATAAGATAATGGAAAAATATGGAAAGACGCACAAAGGAATACCCTACCAATAGAAAATGAATAAAAAGAAGAGATCCATAGCCATCAGAGAGGGCTTGGAAATTGATGAAGAAGAGGTAGAAGATCGTCGAGCTATGGAGAAGATTGAGGAAATCTTGCATACAACACATGAAAGGAAAACAGGAGGTCCCGTTTTAGGAACATAACGCAGAACTCCAATCCAGATCACCGTTAGTGTGGAATCTACAACCCCATGTGTGACTAATACACCAGAAAGAACACTAGCGTTTAGACAACCGAATTTTAGTGGAAGAATGAAAACAGGATAGGGATCCAATCAAGGAAAATCAACCAGGGGAGAAAGTTTAGGAAGTAAAAGTCCATTATCTACACTGTGCAGAGGAAGTAGTTCAACACAATTCAAAATGGTAGGACATGATCCCACGATTAGATTACCAGAATTTTGGGGAGAGGCATCAGAGGACCCTGAAAAACACTTATTCATTTGTGAGAATATCTAGGAAGACAGACAGATCACAAATGAGGATACAAATTTCACGGAGTTATCTATCACACTAAGAGACTGCGCGTTGGACTGGTACATGAGCCTAGATGAAAACAGTGCACAGGGAGTACCAAAGACTATCACAGACATGAAAAAACTACTGGTAAATGAATTTCAGAAGCCAAGATCAGAAGACCAGTACATGAATGAAATGATTGAAGTCAAGAAGAAACCAGGTGATTATGTTTGGGAGATTGATCAGAGATTCAAACATATGAAAGGTAAGTTGAAATATGAAATTAATGACATGCAACATAGGTACTTATTTGTGAACTCACTGTTAGCAACATAGGTACTCACTGTGAAATCATTGTTATGCACCTATATTTGTTTGTGGAGAGCACTGAATTAAGAAAACAGTGCCCCTCTATTTGCATGGATTTCTTGTTGAACACATGAACAAAGTCTTCTAGAGAGAGCAAGGAGTATGTTGAGTAACACCAACTTGCAACAGGAACTGTAGGCAGAAGTTGTATATATAGCTTTTTATCTAGTGAATCGATCACCATCAACATCCATAGAGTGCAATATTCTTGAAGAGGTATGGAAAGGTCACCCTTGTAATTATTCCAATCTTAAAGTTTTTGGTTGTGAATCCTATGCTCTAATTCTGAAACATCAACGTTCTAAATTAGATCCAAAATAAAAAAGGATTACCTTTGTTGGATATGGTGATGGTATTAAGGGGTATATATTGTGGGATCCTACTTCCCAAATGATGACCATTAACAGAGATGTAATATTTGATGAATCATCTCTCATCAAATCAAATGTAGATGTTCAAATGAAACAGGAAGAAGTACCTAAGTATCAATAGATTCAGTTTGAAACTAGTTCAAATATAGATGAAAGTGAACATGATCAAGTTTATGAAGATGTTCATGAAGACTTTCCTGCAAAGGAAGACATGGTTGATGATAAAAATCAGTATAATGTGGATGAGCCACTAACTTCCCTAAGGATATCTACGTGGGTCAGAAATCCTTCAAGAAGGTATGATGATTTTTTTCATCAGTTTCTTTAAGTACTAATGATGATGAACCTTCATGCTATCAGGAAGATGTGAAGGGTTCTAACAGTGATAAATGGAAAGAAGCGATGAAGGATGAAATGAAGGCATTAGAGAGGAATGGTACATGGGACCTGGTAGAACTTCCAAGAGACAGAAAAAATGTAGGTTGCAAGTGGGTCTACAAGTTGAAGAAGTGTGTTGATGATAAGGTGGAAAGGTACAAAGCAAGGCTGGTTGTGAAAGGATATTCTCATAAAGAA
>SNQJ01S0066479.1:43228-59403 GCA_010110895.2 Picea sitchensis
TTACATGGAGATTTGGATGAGGAAATTTACATGGAACAACCAGAAGGGTTCATTCAGAATCGTAGCAAGAAATTTGTTTGTAGGGTCAAGAAATCATTGTATGGTCTGAGGCAGTCGCCTAGACAATGGTACAAGAAATTTGACTCTTTCATGGTGAGCCATAATTATACAAGGAGTGAGTATGATCATTGTGTCTACTTTAAGAAATTGAATAATGAAATATTCATTATATTAGTATTGTATGTTGATGATATGATTTTAGCAAGAAAAATCATAACTGAGATCAACAAGTTAAAGGCTCAGATGGCCAGGACGTTCGATATGAAAGATATAGGAGTAGCAAGGCAGATTTTGGGCATGGAGATATTCAGAGATAGGAGGAATGGTAAGATTTGGTTTTCACAACAGAACTATGTTGAGAATATACTTTTGAGGTTTGGTATGAATGATGTGAAACCAATATAAATCCCTTTGGCTTCCCATTTTAAGATTTCTTCAAGTTTATGTCCTAGTACAAAAGAAGAAAAGGAATATATGTCTCGAATACCATATGCTAATGCAATAGGAAGTCTAATGTATGTGATGGTTAGTACAAGGCCAAACATTTCACATGTAGTTGGGGTTGTCAGCAGGTATATGGAAAATCCAAGTAAAGAGCACTAGGAAGCAGTAAAATGAGTGCTTCAGTATCTGAGGGGAACAAGTGATTACTATATCACCTATAACAGTGGTCGTGAGTTAGTCTGTGGATATGTTGATTCTGATTTTGCAGGTGATTTGGAAAAGAGAAGGTCGATTTCAGGGTATATATTTACTCTTGCAGGTGGAGTGATTAGTTGGATGTCAAAGCTACAAAACATTTTTTCTTGATCCACTACAAAATCATAATACGCAGTTGCTTCACATGCTTGCAAAGAGGCGGTTTGGTTGAAAGTTTTGTTTGGTGAGTTTGGAAGGATGCAAGACAAAGTAAAGTTACTTTGTGATATTCAAAGTGCTATTAACTTGGCTAAGAATCCATCATATCACAATAAAACGAAACATATACCTATCAAGTACCATTTTGTAAGACAAGTCATTGATGAACGTGGAGTCTCTCTTGATAAAGTTCATACAAAATAGAACTGTGGAGACATGTTCACAAAACCAGTACTGTTAGAGAAGCTACAATGGTGCTTGGCTTCTCTTGGCTTGTAGAAAAGGTGATGAACAAAACATGGAGAAAGGTATCAGGTTAATTGTTGTCAAGGTGGAGATTCTTAAATGATGACAACAAATTTCTTAGTTTAGGATTCTAGATCCTATGAATCAGTGATTGGTTGTAACTAATGAGACCAGATTAGAGAGGGCTTTCAATAATCAGTTTCATGTGTAAATGTATTTATGTAAGCCTGTATAGGCAGACATAAGCGAGAGAGTGAGTGAGCTACTGTAATCTCCATTATCTAAATAATAAGACAATCAATGCCTTCCCTTGGTGGACTTAGCCCAACGTTTGGGTGAACCACGTAAAATCTTTGTGTTTATGATCTATGTGATTGTGTTTTCTGTATTTGCAATCATAACAGATCAACTCCCTGTAAATGGGATGTTTATAAAACCATACGCCATTCACAAACATTAAAGGAATAGTGAGAGAATCCTAAGATGGTAAGGAGTATATTTCAAGGATTTTATGCCCATATTTTCTAAAAGTAATAAACAATCATGGCTATGTTAGTCTTTCAGATATAATCAAAAACATAATCCATATCAACAAATATACCTTCAGAAGATAATGGAACTTATTTTGACCCTAATTTTGGACCCATGTAGTCATCCATCACATTGTTGTTGGCTACGGTTAGGCTAATTATAATTTAAAATAACATGGATGTTTAACTACATAAGCAAAACACATGCATACTTGCTATTTTCTCCCCCTTGTTTAGGTCTCTTTCTCCTTCTTCTCTACAAGAATAGGTTGGTAGACATGGAAATTTTAAGTATATATACTTATCATAAAGTGTAGAAACCTTGATGAATCTTACAAATTATTGAAATTTAACCTTAAATTGTTGGGCTATATTTTTGTAAAAATGTTAAAATTTCTAAGTATTTTATATAGTTTTTAGAAAATTTTGGAATTTTTTAGAGTAAAATACTTTTATGCTATAAAATTTGGGTGAACAAAATGGAAATTAGTTGATCATTTTTTTGTTTAAAAACGTGGAAAATTAGCCCATAGATGAAATTTAGCCCCTAAAATTTTCCTTTTTGACAAGTGAATAGTCACAATTACCTCTTTAATTTTATCAAAAACTAATTTCTTGACAAATTAGTTAGCTTTTTTTATGACTAGAATTTGTAAAGACAAATTGGTCAAATTAAGCTACGGTCCTAGGCTAACTAAGGGAGCTACTCAGCTATTTTGCACTTTTATCTACTTTTTTGCTTTTAAAATATAGGTTCTTCACTCATTGAACCACAAATAATTCAAATTCCAAAAATAAACCATTGAATAAATTAGAAGAAATAAAGTTATATATATATATATATATAATCAACTATTTGTGACTATTAAATATGTCAATTACCAATATAAAATTGATTGTTTACATATACATAAAATTGTCACGGTCTATATAGAAAGAAGAAGTAATAAATTTTAACCTCAATCCATGGCAATCACTACATGATTATCAACTTCATACCATAGAGTCTCAACCGAACCATACATATTTAAATAGTAAACACCTCTAATTACATGAATGATAAGTGCCCACTCAAAGACACCCCTCTCAAATGGAGGGAAACTCAAGTGTTATAGAGCCATGGCCATGAATAGCTTTGTTATTTAATATATATATATATATATATATATATATATATATATATATGTATGTAACCAGATGGGTTTCTTTTTTAAGAATTCAAAACATCACATTAATATGTAATCACATGCCATGCAAATCATCATACTAAGCTTAAACTACCTCCAATGTGAATTGAAACTACCTCTAGTAATGCATGCAAAACATACTCGAGATTAAATGGATAGTAATCTGTGTGGATGGGTGCAAATGTAAGATATGGATGAAAATACATGGTTAATTCGAAAATATAAAAGGACCTATTAAAAAAAGGCAATGTGTTTGTTTCCTATGGCCATCCAATAACTCAAAATTCTTCAACGAAAAGTTACAAATCTTTCACCAATGTTATTGTAGACACTAATATTCAATTCAATTCAGATATGTTTATTAAGTGGTGCAACTATGAGAGAAATATAAAGTACCTGTATGTAAGTGTTGGGCGTTGGGCGTGGGCCTATGTTGGGAAGAAAGTATATTTTGGGCACATGCCTATTTTTGGAGAAAAATATGTTTTCAAGAAAGACCTCTTTTTGGAAAGAAAGACCTAATTTTGGAGCGCACACAATACGTGGCAAGAAATAATCATGCAAAAAAAGAAGGAAAAGCAACATGCATGAGGAAAAGCAATGTGATAAGTAGGTAGACAAGCCTAATCGTAATAGGTTAGGGTTTTTGACAAAGATTGTAACAGTTATAAGCCTATAAAGTAGTCGAATGGGTTGGCAAGAGAGTAGTTGAAGGGGTTGACAAGAGAGTAGTTGAAGGGGTTGACGAGGTAGTGGATCAAGAGGTAAAAGGTTCTAGGAAGTTCAAGAGTTCAGTCAAAAATTGTAAGAAATTTTGTAATGAGTCTTGTAGAAGATTCAAATAAGTTTGTCTTTCAGGGTTAGGTCACAGGATGAGGAGCCTGGTGTGATCTAGTTAGCGTCACAAACGGTTCCTACCCTCATTTTGATTGTATTACAAAAGATGTAATGTGTGCAGTGCAAGATTTTGCAACTGAGTAAATAAAAGAGTAGAGAAGCCAAATCTTTGTGGACGTAGCCCCAAGAGGAGGTGAACCATGGTAAACCTTGGGTTTTGTATTATTGTTAATGAATTATTTACTTTTTTATTGATCATTAGCTTAATAATGAATGGTAAAAGTAGTTATGTCAACATCCATAATAGGCTTAAAGATGAATAAATCATTGAAGTAGATGAATGATTAACAAAGATAATGCACAAGGAAAAAAGAATCCACCCTCCAATCCCCACTCATTCCTAGACTGCAAACACCTAAGTATTGCAGTCCCCCATAAAATCTATCTCGGGTGAGACTGTGTTGTGCACCCTATGTGTGGTGTTGCCTTCTAGTTTACTAGGAGAGTCGATAGTTTTGAGGGTTATGTTGGAAACCTGTTTGAGATCAGAACTTGGGTTAGCCCAAGAAGAATCTAACCAACAAATGGTTTTGTTGTCGATTGGAACTGCACGGGATTGAGTGGATGGGATCCCTGGAAGAAATGCATGGAGGATGAAAGTATAGAAGGGAATTTTTAGTCCATGGAATCCAACAAAGGTAGAGATTGAAATATGGTTGAAAACAAAGGAATTTGAGTTTTCGCAGAAGGACAATAGAAACCCTAAAGTTAACACCACGCAAATATCTCGAAAAATATGTGTTTAGCGACTTGCATGAGGTATTTTTTGTGGTTTCCCACATTTATTACATGAGTGGGTGTTGAGGTTAAATGAAAACCACCCTACAAATCGAATCAAACAACTGGAGTGGAATCCTCTGGAGATCGCACAGTTACAACAAATTTACGCACGCAGTAGATTTCTGGTTAGACAGTATTGTTCCAGGTTTTATCACTGAATTTGTAGTAGATATCGCGAATTCCTACTCAAAAACAAAGAAGGATTTTATAAAAGGAACCAGAGGTAGGAACATCAAATCGTTGTATACTTCAACCAAGATTTTATTGTATGACAACGGTGTGATCACCATGGAATCAGACAACTAAACTTCCCTGTGTGCATGGGGAAAGGGGGGAAGCACTGACAAGAGCTTGAGATATGGACAGGGAGATGGATAAGGGAAAGAAGCAGGAGGCCATGGAACTAATCATGATGGAATAGGATCATATAAAGAATATAATGGAAAAATTTGGAAAGACACACAGCGGAATACCCTACCAATATAAAATGAATAACAGGAAGAGAGCCATAGCCATCAAAGAGGGCTTGGAAATCGATGAAGAAGAGGTAGAAGATCGTCGAGCTATGGAGAAGATTGAGGAAATATTGCGTACAACACATGAAAGGAAAATAGGAGGTCCACTGTCAAGAACATAAGGCATAACTCCAATCCAGATCACCGTCAGTGTGGAATCTACAACCCCATGTGTGACTAATACACCAGAAAGAACACTAGCATTTAGAAAACGGTATTTTAGTGGAAGAGTAAAAATAGGATAGGGATCCAATCAAGGAAAATCAACCGAGGGAGAAATTTTAGGAAGTAACAGTCCATTATCTACACCATTCAGAGGAAGTAGTTCAACACAGTTCAAAATGGTAGGACATGATCCCACGATCAGATTACCATAATTTTGGGGAGAGACATCAGAGGACCCTAAAAAACACTTATTCATTTGTGAGAATCTCTGGGAAGACAAGAAGATCACAAATGAGGATACAAAGCTCGTGGAGTTAGCTATCACACTAAGAGACTGTGCGTTGGACTGGTACATGAGCCTAGATGAAAATAGTCCATAGGGAGTACCAAAGACTATCACAAACATGAAAAAACTACTGGTAAATGAATTTCATAAGCCAAGATCAGAAGACCAGTACATGAATGAAATGATTGAAATCAAGAAGAAACCAGGTGAGTCTATTTGGGAGATTGATTAGAGATTCAAACATTTGAAAGGTAAGTTGAAATATGAAATTAATGACATGCTACTTATTTGTGAACTCACTGTTACCACACTTGAAGTATCTGTTAAGATAACAAAAGTTCCAAACTCAGACAGAGGCTCTGTAGGCAGCCCTGGAACTAGAAGATAACCAACATCAATAGACAGATCTAGCAATAGAGGAGTTGAAGGAGGATTTGAAGAATCTAACATTTCAACTTATCCAGAATAAGGGAAAAGAGAAAAGAGAAGTTGTTTGGTGTACACTATGCAGGACAAAAGGACACCATAAGAAAAAATGTCCAACTTTTTTGTAGTACATGGAAACATGGGTGCCAAACCCCTTGCCAATAGGAGGAAAATGGTGCGAGAATTGTAAGACGCATGGGCATGATCCATATCATTATCCAATGATGCATAAGTATAAGACAATACCAAAATGTTCATATTGCAATTTTTGCAAATCAGTGGGTCATGATGATAAGGATTGTAGAATGATGGAGTTGATTTGAGAAACAAATTTATACACTTATAGGGTGTAAGAAAAAATGATGATAGGACAAGTTGCACCTCAATTCAACTAGGTACCACAACCATACAAAAATTCACATCTACAGTACAATAATGCGTAGCCACAGTATAATCCTATGAAAAATAACCAGGTACCCTAATACAACACACCGCGAGGAGATCGAGGTGGATACAGAGGTGGAGGATGAGGTAGAGAATAATTTCGATGAGGCAGAGGACTAGTAGTGTGCCAAAAAAACCAACAACCAAGAAATTATGCAAGGGATTGTCCACTTCCACCAGTGACATGTATGTACTGTTGTGCAGTATACCTTGACACAAAAGAATTCCCAACACTCTTGGGAAAGATCTAGGAAAAAAGGAACCATAACAACTAGAATGTCCATTGGATTTATGTAGAAGTCAGGGATGATGGGAGAAACTTCAATATAGTCACTCAAGGAGGAACCAAGATAGGATTTGATGCAGCAAAAAAAGATCTAGCTCAACACCAATGTGTTAAGAATAATACAGAGCCACATAAGCATTTTGACGCGCGAAAATAAAAGGAAACATTTAAGGAGGTCATACAGGAGCTTCTCAAGTAGAACATTGTTTCTACATTAGTTGCGTAGAAAACTCAGAACCCACCAATGTACGAGTTGCCATATTCAATGGGCCATATCCATAAAGGAAAACCTTTAGAGCAAGTAAGTATTATTGGTCCTAAAGTATGCACCTGGTTGCTTAAGGGAGAGCTAGGCCACCTCAAGTTTAGAATGATTGGTTTTTGGATTTTGGTTTTCACTTAGAGGGTTGGTTTTACCAAGACAGGAGCATGGTTGGGTTGAAAAAATGAAAAGGATGAGGGTTCTCCTTGGCTGGTGGTACACAAATGACATACAAGTGAAATAATAGAGGTAAAAACAAACAGAAACAACAAACCACTCAATGAATAATCTTTTGCAAGAAGTTTAATACTTAAAATATCATTTCAAGACATTAAACATGTATCAAAAACATAATTACTCCCACAGGTTGCAATAAAAACAAATCTTCACAAAAGCATTAGTTGTTTTACATGTTGCATATTAGTAAAGATAAGTTATACAATAGCTGAAGGAAATGAAATGTAATTCACACAGATCAAAAACTGGATTCAAGACAAGATAAAAACACATAAAGATTTTGACAAAAACATTGTAATCAAGAGTATATTCACGAGGTAGAGAGATTTAATCCATGAATAGAATAGGTTCAACCAGCTGATGTATTGATCTTATTTTCCAAAAAAATGCAACCCTCAAAACATACAAAAAATGCATATTTATCAGAGTTGCAAAGGCTCTTGTCCATCTGGGACTAAGACTTAACTCTACACCACCAGTTGTAAAACAACTTATTAACTTAACTAGAAACTGTTGGAGTATAGTAATGTATACTTCACACATGACTTAACCAAAAATAGTGGTTCTTATCACACATAAAAGACCACTTATTAACTTAATCTGAAAGAGTCTTGAAATTGAACAACTAAAAACTGCTACTAGCAATGAAACTATACCGATGCATATGGTAGAGAAACTAAAATATGACAGAATTAATTAGGAGTGATAGAATTGAGTTCTGTATCGAGCATTGGTATCGATGAGTGTTGTTGGAGGCCACTAGGAGATAACTGGACTATGTTTGGAAACATTTTCCTTCAACTTATATGTTTGAGAAAGAGGAAAATCTTCTGGTGCTTTTTTGGAGTCCTCGATATTCCTTCTACAGTCTAGAGTACAGTTTCTCAAGTCCTTGTTTAACACCCCTTCTTAAACATTTAAAATATGCAATAAATGTGGGTGAGACAATTCGAAAATACGATGTTCAGGGGATTCAGAGCACAAACTATACATATCCTCCAGAGGACATAACCCACAGAGTCATTATCTAGCAGTAATTATGTATTAACTTAATTTAACATTCATCATTTAAGGACTTTAGTATGTTGTCTCTTTGGGGTTTGGAAGCCTTTTAAATGTTGTTCTTGGAAACCTCCCAGAGGACGATTCCCCAAATATGACGTGGTGTGTCATGGGAAAAAGGGTGACACATGTCACTCGAAATAGTACAGATGACATACCCAAATGTGCTTGAAATGAGTTCCACATGTCTCAACAAATGAGTGCCACGTGCAACTCTCGGATTGGACCCTAGACATGATATAAGCACGTGATTTCAGAGGTTATCGAGGGTGGTTTGGGTCCACACCTCTCCTTCTTCCGCAATCAACCATCAATCACCATGTACTTCACAAGCTATACCATGGTTTCAATTGGGGAAACTCTCTAGGAGATTAACGTTCGAGCGCTTTTTATTTTCCACAATGAATGTGAGTAGTCAATCAGTTTTTCAATCTCCATTCTGGGTTACCCTACTACTTAGCACCCCTGCTAAAGTTGTATCCATCTGCCAATTTTAGAATTCTTCTAACCATATTTGGAGATGGCGCCAATTTTGGCATTCGAGAGCTTTTGAATGTTGAGCATGCATATCTCACAGAGTGACAATCTCCCGGATCTGGTGTGGCAACGTGATGCTACAAACAATGACTTCGAGTCTCGAGTGCTTCGGGGCTCCGACACTTTGGGAATCTTCATTTTCTCTGGATCAAAATCTCCCGGAGGACAATCTCACGAAGTGACGTGGTGGCCTGCCATCATATCGTTGACGTGTCATAGAAAGAAGGGTGACACGTGTCACCCAGAAATAGGAAGATAACATAACCAAAGGTGTCTGAAATGAGTGCCACATGTCATCGGCATATGAATTCCACATGTCTTCGGTTCTTCCACACTTCGGCTCTTCGGCTCTTTGGATATGCACTTATCTTGAAGTAAAATGTCCCAGATGGTTGATCCTCTGGATATGACGTGGTAGACCGAGGCTCCGGTGCTTCGGGGGTTCGCACTTCTTTTTAAACCGTAAGAAATTTTGAGACTCTTAATGCATGAGATTCGTTGATCTCAACTGACTTTTGGATCTCCACCGTTGAAATTTAACCTGTCTTTTTGGATTAAAATCTAATCCTGAAATCCACTACTCTGAATTGTTGCATTTTTCTTTTGGATATTCCATGTGCAAACAAAGGACTTGGTCGACCTATTGCATGCTCAATCAATGGAAAACATGATGAAAAGTATTTCAAACTTAAACCACAACATGCAATCATCCTTCAAGAAAACAAAAATAATATTCACAAAGAATAAATCGAGAAAGATACCGATGAAAAACCAAGTCATTTAACAATGGGAAACTGACTTGACCAACCAAAAGGGGAATGATTTTTATGAAGGCATAGGGAAATGAGAGAGGAGGGGTAGGGGGTGCAGACTTAGGTCTCAACATTGGCTCCAACTGGGGACAACACCCCCCTATGGGGTATTGAGAACAAGAAATAAGTTCATTGGAATTAAATAACTTGCTTGCACCTTCCTTATCTTACCTATGTTTTTGTCTTCCAACCATGTATATCTGCTAATGTCTCTCAATGAAGCATATTATTGAACTTAAAACTACAACTACACCCCAGTGCCTTTATTGGGCTATGGAGTCTTTATTCAGAAGAAAACTAACTAATCAAAAATGAAAAAGGAAAGTAGCTATGGTACAAGAGGGACCTTCCCTCAGTCTTTCAAGAAAAATAGTGTTTCAGGAAGCGCCCATTTACTGGGCCTCCAAAAATTTCAGTATCATCTAGATTGTGTAAAAAAAATGTATTATTTTCCATAACCTCAACCACCTTAAAAGGACAAAACCAGAGGTTATTGAACTTACCATGCTTAGACTTTTCTTCCCTTCTAGAATCCCACCTCAGGACTAGGTCGCCTTCTTGAAATATCTCCTTATTTGTTTTATTGTCAAAAGTTGACTTGATTTTTCTCTGGAATGCTTTAGTTATCTGATTCAATGCTTCTCTCTTTTGTTGAATCTCTATAATCTGAAAGATTCTCCTCTGGATGTCATTTGGCACATCCATTTCTTCCTGTAGGAATTTCAGAACTGGTAGACCGAGTTGAGTAGGGATGATATAATTTATTTGATAAACTAGCTGAAATGGTGAAGTTCCCAAGGATCTCTTTGTGTTGATCCTATCAACCCATGAGGCATACTTAAGTTTAGAGTCCCAGTATTTCTTGTTTTTAGTTAACAATTTCTTGATGATCCCGATGAGAGTCTTGTTTGATGACTCAACCAACTCATTCCCTTGAGGATAATAGGGTGTGGAATGTGTCAAGGTGATTTCATGGCTACTACATAAGTCGATCATGGATTTGGACTTGAATGCCTGGGAATTTTCTATCATAACATTTATAGGGCATCTGAACCTGGAAAATATATTGGTTTCCAAAAAATGCATAATCACCTTGTCAGTAGAATTCGTGGTGGGCACAACATAGATCCATTTGGTAAATTAGTTAGTGGAAGTGAGGATCCACTTGTTCTTCCCACTGGAGGGTGGATTTATATGACCTATGAAATATAATCCTCATTGGTGAAAGGGGCCACTGGTAGTGATAGGTTTCAGGCGAACTGAGATTAATTTATGTTTTCCTGCAAACTTTTGACATTCATTACATGCCCTTAATGTATTACATACATTTGAGAAAAGGGTGGGCCATTAGTACCCTTCCCTTAGGATCTTGAGGGTTGTAGCTTTCCAATGATGGTGTCCCCCACAAATGCTCCTATGCATATCGATTGTGACTTGTTTATATTCATTTTCATCAAGACACTTTAATAAGATTCCAACATGATCCCTCTAATACAGGTTCTGATTTAAAATGCAGAATTTGATAGCTTTTAATTTGAGATACCTGGCCCTCATATTCTTCAAATATGGTGGACATTCTAGGTGCTGTAGAAAATAAATAACATATTTGTACCAAGGTGAAGAAGAGTAATTTTCAAATACCTGCATGTTGTCTTGTCTAGACTGTGTCATGGGTGCATCAGATTGGGTGAAGGTATTATGTCATTCCAGCACCTTACAATTTGATTCTGATAATAACTTGGAAAGTCCCTGTCCGTTGATCAACTTGGTGGGCTTGATGTGCAGGTCATATTCCAACAATTTGACATCCATTTCCCTCTCTTCCCTTCATTGTCTGGATAGAACAAAATCTCTTTGACACTGCTACTAGGAACATAGGTGCTTATGCTAGACTGTAACACATACACCCTGAAGGATTTCAACACTTTGACCAATGCATAGGCCTTCTTTTCTAATATTTCATACTTCAGCTCAACATCTTAGAGGGATTTTCTGAAAAAGGCTATGGGTTGTTCATTCCCTTCTTCATTATTTTGCAGTAATAGAACAATAATGGTTCCCTCAGAAGCAAAAGAAAAGATAAAGAATTGTTTGGCATAGTCAAGGTTGACTAATACATGGGCTTCAACCAAATCTTGTTTGATCCTTTGAAATGATTATTTTTCCTCATGTGACCACTTGATAATAGAATCTTTCTTCAACATGTTGGTGATAGGCCTTATGATTTCAACAAAGTTTGGCACAAAGCGTCTCAATAAATTTATCCTTCCTATAAAGACTGAATGGCCTTCATGTTTCTAGGAATTTCAATTTTTTTAATGGAATCAACTCTCTTATGGTCTATTTTTATTCTTCCTGTTGATATGATGTGGCCTAGGAGCTTACCCTCTGACATATCAAAGTGGGACTTCTTGGGATTCAAAGAGATCCCATACCTTCTGCATTTTCGGAAAATTTGCTCAAGGTGTTGTAAATTTTCTTTATCTGATTTGGAGAAAATGGTGATGTCATCCAAATATATAACCATAATTTTTTTTTCCCCCCACTAAGGCTATATACATGTCCCTCTGAAAGGTGGCCCCTGCGTTCATCGGCCCAAAGGGAATTTTTTCGTACATAAATGTCCCCCATGGGGTGGTAAATGTTTTGTTTTTCTTTGTCTTCTTCACACATTGCTATCAGTTATAATCAGAGTACCCATCCAACAAGGAAATCATGTGAGCACCTACTACCCTTTGTAAAATATGGTCCATCTTGGGAAAGGGGCAATTTTCTTTTAGGAAACACTTGTTCAGATTTCAGGATTCCACACACAAGCGTATATCCCAACTCTTTTTCCTCACAGGTACCAAGTTGGCCACCCAATCTAAGTACCTCAAAGGAACAATAATTATGGAATCAAGCATTTGTTTAAGATCTTTCTCAATTATGGACATCAACATGGGATTAAATTGCCTAATCTTCTGTCTGAATGGCTTAAAACCAACCTTCAGAGGGATATTGTGTTGGATGATGTCAGTGTCAAATGTCTTCAAATATCCATATGACCATGCAAAAATATCATCAAAATTTTTCATGAGGTTTACATACCTATATTTTTGTTCTCGAGGTATTTCCTTGGACAATTTGACTATTTTGGGATTTTTAGCAGTCCCAATGTTGCATACCATCATTTCCTCTTCTTGATTTTTTATGGTAGCTTCTATGGAGACATCATGACTATTGAATAACCTTTCCAGTGGAACTAGACCCCTAGAGATGTGGTTCATTTTAAGTTCCACAATGTTGTGGCCAACCACTTTGTTCAACAAATGAGATGTTTGTTGATTTCTTGATTCATCATCTTCACCCTCTTGATCTATTGAGATGTTGGAGAATTCTTCAATGGTCTGTAGAAATATTTGCTGCTCCAAATCATCACTAAAGACTTGCCAATGACTAAAGAATCTGGACCAATGGGAGGTCTGAAGGTATTGGCAGCAAAGGATAAAGAATATGCCTTTTGATTTCCCCCTCTAGGAATGAAGGATATATTAAATGCCAGAAAGAAGTTTTCAACAAGGTCCCACACCTCATATATGTATTGCATGAGCCTCTGTTGCTTAGCTTGATAGATTTTTTTTACTTGATTGATGATTAACTCAAAATTACCAAAAGATTCCAAATTGTCAATGGTCATGTCTTTGGTTTCCCTCAATCCAAGCACCAGAGATTCATACTCAACTATATTGTTAGTAGGCTCAAATTCCATCTTAAAAGAGAGTGTTATAACGTCCTGCACAGGGGAAATGAGGACTATACCAGCTCCAAAACCTTCTTTTTATGAAGAGACATCGAAATACATCTTCCACACTTTGTTATGTTGATCTATTGCTGATTGATTTTTTCATTTGTTGACTGTAATTTCTAGTTCATCGCCATTTATATGAAAAACAGATGAGTTGATCTCGTCCTCAATAGTATAAATTGGGTAATTTCTTGGATTCAGATGACCATTGATGATGTAGGCCAATATCACCTCCATGTATAGCCTCATGTGCTCTCCTCTGAAAACATGGATGGTGGCATATGTGAGGTCCATTTGTAATGATCCTCCAAGCTTCTTGGCCCACGTCTTGGAAAACATCATATCAAATTTGGGGGGAAAGTCAATCACAACAATGTCCATCACTACACTTTTCATGGGTTATTGTGCCAAAGAAACCACCAGATCTTTTATTAATCCCAAAAATTTGACATTTTGGGAGTCAAAGGAGTAAAGGTCTTGGTAGGGCTTGGTGATCTCCATACCTAGTTCTTCCATAATAACCTTAAGCATGACATTGTGTGAGGCACCTGAGTCCATGAGAAAGTTATGTAGGATCTTGTCATAGACATTTAAAGATATTTAGAAAGGTGGAAAGGAATCAAATCCATCTTCAATATGTGGGCCCACAGTAATGGCTTGGTTCTCATCCAGCAGACTAATTACATTAGAAGTTACAACAGTAGTGGGTGGACGCAGAAACTTCATAATGGATTTTTTGAAAGGCTCATTTTTCAACAATTCTGACAAAGGTACAGGGATCTTGATCTTGCTCAAATCATGCTCTAGGATTAAATATGCTTGTGGCCTATCATATTCCTTTACTTAAGGGACAATAGGTTTAAATGGAGGAGGTTGGTGAGCTTTATCTAATGCACCCTTGCTTGGATTTGGATTGGGAGGAACCTCTATTTTTTCTGTTCTGATCAGAGGTGGTGGCTTTGGGAGAGCCTATTCTAGGCCTCAAGTCATATTTATTTTGATGTTGTCCTTGAATAAATCCCTCTTCCCTTATATTAATGGTCCAGGTGGATATCGGTGTCCACCCACCTCTTCCAACTGGCTGAAAACAATTTTCTCACAATTTTGGTAATTTACTATTTTTAGCAGTTTTTAACTTCCAGGGCCATTTTGAGTGACTAAATAAAAAAAATTCAGTATCAATGTTATCAATTACAATTGAAGGCGATGATCAATCTCCCAAAATTAATCTCCTCGAAGATACCTTTCCAACGAGCTATTGTGCGCCCCAAACGGATATTGTATGCAAAAGTTACGACCCCGGGAAGTTGATGTACTAACTTACCCAAATGGGGCCCACATGAATTTTGGCACTTCATCTCCTAGGGTTAGGTTTTTGGATGTATAGGTTTTGTGACATTCTGTTTTATTGTAAAATATGCCTTCAGAGCCTCATTGTCATCATCTTCTTACAAATGAGCGTAGCCGTCACATCTCTTCTCAGAGATAACCCGCCACCATTCCAACAAAGCTTGTTTTCCACTGCATTTTATAGTTTCAGCTTATTTCCTTATTGAATAGAAAACTAGTTTTATTGTATCTATGTTATTCCGTGTTAAGAATATTTTAATAATCTGTATTCATTTTTTTCTGATCATAAAATATGGATCAGTGGTATCATAGCGGTCTCCTCCTTGTCATCTTAATGTATGTCCCGAATGAGGTTAGGGTACAAAGAATTGGGTCTCAAGCTTGTTTCTCTTGAGGACAAAAGATATAGCACGCCCAAGTGACCTCTCATGGTAGGAAAAAATAAATATGATGGGACAAGAGATCCTTTCAAAAAAAATCTTGAGAAATCCCTCATGCAACAGAGGAAGGAGATGATGGATAGTTTCACGCAAATCCTTCAGCGACTACCAATAGGGGATGCATCTTCCTTGAGTGGAGGCATCTCCCCCTTGAAGGTACAAATAAAATTCGATATGCCGATATTTGAAGGTCAGATAGACATATATGTTGTAGACAAGTGGTTGAATCTACTTGAAGGGTATTTTTTTGTCCATAACTTTTCGAATAGAGAAAATATTACTTTTGCGCTCTTCAGAGTCGTTCCCCATGTCAAATATTGGTGGGAAACTTTCTGTGAGAAAAAGGAAATAGAGGAACCCTCATTATTTATAGTCACGACCACCTGGGAATCCTTTAGGGATGCTATTAAGGAAAAATACTACCCTATCATAAGTTATGACGACTTGTATACCAAATGGACCACACTGCAGAAAGAAAGAGACTAAGCAGTGCTAGAGTTCACAAATATCTTCCATACCTTGCACACCAAGTTGGGTATCAGAGATTCAGAGCGACATATGGTGCTCAATTATCGTGGTTCTCTGAATGGATACATACAGATTGAAATGGAATTTCTGGACATCTCGTCCTTGGGCATGACCTACCGATATGTCATCAAAATCGAGCAGAAGCGCAAACAAGAGATGCGGCAATTTGGGCCAGGGAACCCCTCACAGCAAAAGCCAGGAAAGGGCATCCCCAACCCACATAAAAAAGGTCAAATAAAATATGGATAGTATCAAGACAACCAGTCAAATACGCAACCAAAGAAGGACACTGTAAATACAAAAAAATATATCGGGAAGTGGTGCGACTTCCATAAGAGCCCTTAGCATTACATTGTCGATTGCTTCTCAAAGAAGTCACTCGTGGCCGAAGCTAAATCCTCTAAATTAGATGTAGGTTCTGACTCTGAGTTGGAACCATAAAGGGGAAGGCTAATCATTGACATGGAACCCGGTGCTACC
>SNQJ01S0066479.1:59444-83320 GCA_010110895.2 Picea sitchensis
CGCTGCACTTCGTTAAGAGCGGTAGCCAAAAGAACCTCATCTCAGTAAAGGTCATCAAGCAGTTGTCCCTACCGACAATGTCGCACCTACAACCCTACACCATTGGATGGCTCCACCAAGGAGGAGATCTCCGCGTCAGCCAATAGTGTCGATTGTCATACGACATCAAGCCCTTCAAAGACGAGGTATTGTGTGATGTTGCTCATCTCAAAGTTTGTAATGTTCTTTTGTGCCAACCTTATTTATGGAAACCTCATGTTGTATATGAGTCTATGCCTCATAGTGTTATTATTACTTTGAATAGGAAATTGTATAGGATACCCGAGGAAGTCCCTCTAGTGTTATTTCCTTGATCTTTGCCAAGCAATGCAGGAATGTCATCTCTCAAACCGATAAATTTATCTTCTTCGTGATTCGCTCTCAGATTGAGAGAAACATCGCAGTGACATCCAGGGCCTCTGTTACAGATCTCTACACGCAACATAAGAAAGTGGATAAGGTCGTGGAACAATACTTAGATATATTATCTTCTCCTACCGGGTACCTCTACACTGCCAGGTCAAGCATCCCATTTATCTGACCCAAGGTGCACCGCTACCCAATGGGCCAGTCTACCACTGCTCTCTATTATAAAACGAGGAGATCGAGAGGTAGATCCAAGAACTACTCCACAAGGGGAACATTTGTCCCAACTCATCGCCTAGTGGGAGCCCAATCGTGTTGGTGCAGAAGAAAGACAGGACCTGGTGAATCTACATTGATTACCAGGCCATGAATAAAATCACATTCCAAAATCGGTACCTAATTCCTCGAATCGACGACATCCTTAATCACCTCACAGGGTCCAAATACTTCAATAATATTTATCTGAAGTCTGGCTACCACCAGGTCCCAATAGAACACATAGATGTATGGAAGACCGCATTCAAGTCAAAAGGTCTTTTTGAATGGTTGGTGATGCCCTTTGGTTTGACAAATGCTCCAACAACTTTTATTAGTATGATGGATGATATCCTATGAAATTTCACCAATACTTTTGTAGTGGTGTATCTGGATTACATTCTCATCTACAACAAGACTTGGATGGAACACTTGCAGTGTATTCAGCAGGTTCTGCACACCCTGCGACAACACAACCTATATGAAAACTTGGAAGAATGCTCCTTTGACATGGACATGGTCCATTACTTAGGACACATCATTGATCAACATGGTGTGCATGTGGATCCATCCAAGATCCAGGTCATCCATGATTGGCCAACCCCAACCACACTCACTGAACTTTAGAGCTTCTTGGGCTTCGCCAATTTCTATCACAGGTTCGTGTTGGGATTCTCTCATATCGTATGGGCCCTCAACCAAGTAACCAGGGGTGGCAGTAAGGAAAACTTTGTGTGGGGTCTGTCCCAACAACAAGCCTTCGAGGATTTGAAGAATCATTTGTGTTCATCCCCAATACTTTCATTATCAAACCTCCAACATCCCTTTGATATCAATATATATTCTTCAGACTATGTTGTGGGCATCATTCTCACTCAACATGGCCACCCTGTGGCATATCATAGTGGGACACTATCAAATGTTGTTTGTAAGTATCCTACTTACGACAAATAAATGTACCCCATTGTGAAATCCTACTGCCAGTGGATACATTACATTCTTGGGAAGGAGACAGTCATCCACACTGATCACAACCCACTATAGTTCATGCAGACCCAAGGAAAATTGCAGAATGACCACCATCAGAAGTGGTCCAAACACTTACAACAATTGCACCTCAACATCAAGTATAAAACAAGAAGTACCAACTGAGTTTCTAATTACCTCAGCCGACCTCCAGTTGTGGCACTCACCACAGTGCTAGACTCTTGCGGCCACGAGACCTCCAGATGGCCCCACCAGACCCTGACTTCTCCACCACCTACCAAATGTTGGGCGCCAACTCAATGGTCACTAATTTACATCTCCAAGATGGGCTATTGTGTCGTCTAGGTCATCTCTTTATTCCATCAAGAGAGACCATGAACATTATTTGGGAAGATCACTATAGTTGGGTGGTAGGATAATTTGGCATCGAAACGATAATGGAAGTGCTACAGAAACATTTCTACTTGTCGAAACTTTGACAGGATGTCGAAAAGTATATCAGGTCTTGCACGACCAACGATATTTCCAAACCGACCACAAATAAATAGGGCATGTACACCCATCTTCCTACTCCTAACAGGACATAGGAATCCATCTCAATGGATTACATTTCGGTCCTCTCGTCCACCAAGAGGGGAAATGACTGTGTTTTTGTGGTTCTTGATTGCTTTTCCAAGATGGCGATTTTATCCACCTGGAAGAAGAACATCACAACATAAGCCATTGCCAAGCTCTTCTTTGAAAGAGTATGGGTACATTTTGGGATCCCACAAACCATTATCTCATACCGTGACATTCAGTTCCTCAACACATTCTGGTTGAGCCTCTATTCACTGTTGGATACGAAGCTCACCAAATCCATTGCCTTCCACCCCTAGACAGATGGCCAAACTGAGGTCATCAATCGTATGATCGTAAATATCCTTTGCATGTACAATTCAAAACACCCCCACACATGGGATGAGAGTCTCCCCTATTTCTATCATAGTTACAACCAATCCCTACATAGCTCAACTGGCCACAACCCCTTTCAGGTGGGGTTGGGATTCCAACCATTGGGCCCCATGGATGTTGCACTACCCCTGACAACCACCTCGACCGACTCATCCCCTACTCCAGAAGTTGAAAACGCCACAAGGTCCATTGAGTGGATCCATCACATCCACCAACATGTTTAGGATATTCTACAGAAGTCTAACGCCAAGTAAAATCAGCGCCATGATCAACATCAGGTGCCACATAAGTTTTAGGTGGGCGACAAAGTTTGGTTGCACTTCTATAAATAATGCCTTACAGGTCCCCATCGAAAGCTTATCCCACTCTTTTATGGGTCATACACCATCACCAATGTTGTGGGTGGCAATGCTTTTGAGCTTAACATTCCCCCTTTCCTTGGCCTACACCCATTCTTCAACGTGGCTCTCCTTTGGCCATATTTCCCAGGATTATTCGACACCTTAGAGATAGCAGAGCATTTGACACCAATAGAACTCAACCTTGACTGCATGAAACATGAATCCAGTGATCATATTTTGTACACACATATCAATAGCACTTGATATCAAAGGATCCAACTTTATCAAGTCGTCAAATAAAGGAAGCTCCTACAATAAGGCAAGTGGCTCACACGGGGCCAAATTCAACAGACATTTCATCATCTGATGGGGTAAATCAATGAAATGGATATCATTTCTTCCTAAGGAGTGAGGATTTATCTAGGTGGATATCGATGGCCACCCACCTTTCCCAACTGGCTCAAAACGATTTTCTGGCAATTTTGGTAATTTACTATTTTTAGCAGTTTTTAACTTCCGGGGCCATTTTGAGGGCCTAAATAAAGGTTTTTTAGGATAAATATTATCAATTATAGCCAAAGTCTTTGATTGATCCTTAAAAATTAATATCCTCAACGATACCTTGCCAACGAGCTATCGTTCACCCCAAACAGAGATCGTATGCAAAAGTTATGACCCCAGAAAGTTGATGTACTAACTTACCCAAACGGGGACCACATGACTTTTGGTGCCTCATCTCCTAGGGTTAGGTTTTTGGATGTCTAGGGTTTGTGAAATTCTTTTTTATTGTAAAAAAATCCTTCATATCCTCATTGTAATCATCTTCTTGTGAAGGAGTGTAGTCATCACATCTCTTCTCAGATAAGTTGCCACCATTCCAACAAGCTTGTTTTCCACTGCATTTTATAATTTCAGCTTATTTCCTTATTGAATAGAAAACCAATTTTATTGTATCTCTATTATTATATGTTAAGAATATTTTAATAATATGTACTCATTTCATTATGCTCATAAAATACGAATCACTTAACATCAAACTGATTTGACAGTTGGGCTACCTCATAATCTTGTTGTGTTAAGTGAATAGTTTAAAAATCTGTCAACCACAACATCACTATCTACATCAATATCCTCAATCTGATTGTTTTGAAAAGTAGGTACTAATCTTTGGTCATCAACATTCCTCCTCTCTCTCTACATTATCTCAGGGGCATCATTCATCCTTCTAAAATGGTTGGGATTTCTATTCCCAACCCCTTGAAAAACTTTGTTTGGTTGTTTATATTCTCATTTCAGCTTAGTTATTTCAGATGTCAAATCCTTCAAATTTTTGGTCATTTCATCAAGTTTGGGATCAGATGTGGATGGGCTATAGGATGAAGGGGGTTCCTCTCTTTTTTTCTTCTTGTCTTTTTTAGATTTATTATTTAACCTGTCTGATGCCAATATGTTGGATTCAACCTCAATGGCTACTTCTTGCATGAACACCAAGGTGGTGGATCTTCTCTCCCTCAATAGAAGGGAAAATTATGCATCAAATTAATTGGAATAAGTGATATTGGAAGAGGATTCAGTTGTCTTAATCTCATCTGGGATCCTACCATACATCTTGTTGAATCTCTTGGTAAAGTCTGAAATAGACTCACCATTATTTCTCTTAAGGGCCCCAAAATTAGTGATGTAATAGAGATAATCCCTTCTATATCCCCATTTCTTTATGAAAGCTTCATATAACACATCAATATCTACAATGGAGGCTGGAGGGAGTCCCCGGAACCATTTTGTTACCTCCTCATCAAGGATTTATACAAACAACATCATCCACACATGTGCACAGTCAATGTTAAAGTTGTCTGGAAAGATGTAGAAGGCTACCAGATGTTCCTCTTCCATGATATCCCCTTCCCCATTATATCTAGGAAAATATTTCATGTAATTTGTGGATGTGAGTTCATGCAATCCTACAGGAAGAACTAGGGGTGCATACCTGGCAACAATTATGACATCCATCCTCTTAACAACCATTGTTTGGGAAATAGGAATATGAAGATTGATTGGAGCTATAGGGGTGGATGTTGGACTTGATGATGAAGTAGAAGTAGGATTTGAAGGTGTCTAAGGTTCCTTGGAATTGTGATTCTCGGGGCTAGAAAATTCAATATGCTTGTGATGATGAAGAAAAGTAGATTCTTGAGCTACAACTTTACTCTTGAGGGGCGGGGTATATCTCTAAGATAAGGTGGATTTTCTTAGTTTCCTTTATGGCTCAGAGACTAATGTGTCCTTCTTAGGTTTAGGATGAGCCTTAGTGTCTTTGATGTGGTCATATTTGGATCTATTGAGTCCTTTTTGGGATCCAACATTTATTTTGTGAAGTTTACTCAGTGGAGTCTCCAGGTGAAAGATGGCAGTCTGAATGTGTCTAGTATTTGTTTACCATCAAAGGTTAGATATGATAATTGTCGTTCTCCCAAGGAAATATATCTCATTACTCTTTTTCCCGCCAACAATGCTAGAAGATGTTGGTCCCAAAGTCTGCACCTCACTGTTAAAGGGTAGAGCTAGGCCACATCAATTTTAGAATGATTGGTTTTTTTATTTTGTTGGTCAGTTAGAGTGTTGGTTTTACCAATACATAAGCATGGTTGGGTTGGAAAAATGACAAGGATGAGGTTTCTCCTTGGATGGTGGCACACAAATTATAGACAAGTGAAATAATAGAGGTAAAAACAAAGGGAAACAACAAACCACTCAATGAATAATATGGTGTAAGAAGTTTAATACTTAAAATATCATTTCAAGACATTAAACATGTATCAAAAAAAAGATTACTCCCATAGGTTGCAATAAAAGCAGATCTTCACCAAATCATTAGTTTTTTTACAAGTTGCATATTAGTAAAGATAAATTATAAAATAATTGAAGGAAATGAAATGCACTTCGCACAGATAAAAAATATGCATTCAAGAAATGATAAAAACACATAAATATTTGGACAAAACAAATGTCATCAAGAGTATATTCACCAGGTAGACAGATTTAATCCATGCATAAAATAGGTTCAACCAATTGATGTATTGATCTTCTTTTCCCCAAAGATTCAACCCTCAAAACATACAAAAATTGTGTATTTATCAAAGTTGCAGAGGCTCTCGTCCATCTGGTACTCAGACTTAACTCTACACTACCAGTTATAAAAAAAATGTTTAACTTAACTAGAAATTGTTAGAGTATAGTAATTTATACTTCACGCTTGACTTAATAAAAAAAAGTGGTTTTTATCACACATAAAAGACCACTAATAAATTAATCTGAAAGATTCTTGAAATTGAACAACTAAAAACTACTATTAGCAATGAAACTATATTGATGCATATGCTGGAGAAAACTGAGATTTGACAGAATTAATTAGGAGTGAGAGAACTGAGTTCTGTATCGAGAATTGGTATCCAAGCGCGTTGTTGGAGGCCACTGGGAGATAATTGAACTGTGTTTGGCAGCGTGTTTCTTCAACTTATCTCCTCGAGAAAGAGGCAATTCTTCTGGTGCTTTTTTGGAGTCCTCGATATTCCTTCTGCAGTCTGGAGTACAATTTCTTGAGCCCTAGTTTGGAACCCCTTTTTAAACATTTCAAATGTGCAATAAATGTGGGTGAGCCTCTTCGAAAATTAGGTGTTTGGGGGCTTCAGAGTGCAAAGTATACATATCCTCCTGAGGACAGAACCCCTGTATTCATTATCCAACACTAATTACTTATTAACCTGAGATTACATTAACATTCATCATTTAAGGACTTTAGAACTCTGACTCTTTGGGGTTCGAGAGTCTTTTAAATGTTGTCCTTGGAAACCTCCCAGAGGATGATTCCCTGAATTTGATGTGGCGGCCTGATGTCATATCGCTTACATTTCATGGAAAGAAGAGTGATATGTGTCACTCGAAATAGTATAGATGACAGACCCAAATGTGCTTGAAATGAGTGCCACCTATCTCAGTAGATGAGCACCATGTGAAACTCTCAGATTGGACCCTAGAAGTGATATAAGCATGTGATTACAGGGGTTGTCGAGGGTGGTTTGGATCCACACCTCTCCTTCTGCAATCAACCATCAATCAACATGTACTTCACAAGATATACCATGGTTTCAATTGNGCACTTTTTATTTTCTATAATGAATGTGAGTCATCAATCATTTTTTCAATTTGCGATCTGGGTGACCCTGCTACTTAGCGCCCCTACTAAAGTTTTATCCTTCTGTCAATTTTAGAATTATTCTAACCATATTTAGAGATGCCGCCAATTTTGGCATTCGGGAGATTTTGGATGTTGAGCATGAATATCTACCATAGTGACAATCTCCCGGATCTGATATGGCAGCGTGATGTTACAAATAATGACTTTGGAGCTCTAGTGCTTCAGGGCTTTGACACTTTGGGAATCTGCATTTTCTCTAGATCAAAATCTCTTGGAGTGACATGGTATCCTGACGTCATGTATTTGGCGTGTCACAGAAAGAAGGATGACACATGTCACTCGGAAATAGGCATATGATGTAACCAAACATGTCTGAAATGAGTGCCACGTATTATTGATAGATGAATTCCACGTTTTTTCAGCTCTTCGGCACTTTGGCTCTTCATCTCTTTGGATATTCGTCTCTTCGACTCTCCGCTTGTCTTGAAGTAAAACCTCCAGGATGGATGATACTCCGGATCTGACGTGGTAGTCTGGGGCTCCGATGCTTTGGGGCTCCCACACTTCGAGGGTTCACGCTTGTTGTTAAACTCCACATGATTTTGAGACTCTGAATGCAAAAGAGTCGTTGATCTGAACTGACTGTTGGATCTCCACCGTTGAAATTTAACCTGTCTATTTGGCCTAAAAGCTAAGCCCAAAATCCACTTCTTTGAATTGCTGCATTTTTCTTTTGGATATTTCTTGTGCAAACAAAGGACTTGGTCAACCTGTTACATACTCAATCAATGGAAAACATGATGACAAGTATTTCGAACTCAAACCACAACATGAAATCATCCTTCAAGAAAACAAAAATAATTTGCGCAAATAATAAATGAAGAAAGATATTGATGAAACACCAAGTCATTTAACAATGGGAAACTGACTTGACGAACCAAAACATGAATGTTTTTTATGAAGGCATAGGGAAATGAGAGAGGAGGGGAATGGGTGCAAACATAGGTCTCAAAAAGTACCATGAAGACGTTTCTGCAATCTTGTGTTAAGTTATTGAATGAGCCATCATCTGTTAAGGTTTTACAAAATATGCTAGAAAGATGCAACAGAGAGGTAGATGGGAAGTTACAGTAGAAAACAATCAATCATCTTCATACAAGAAGAAGTACAAGCAAAGAATTCACACTAAATTCTAACATTGGGGATTATAACATGGGAGATATTATACTAGATTTAGGCTCTTAAGTAAATGTATTTCCTATGAATACATGGTTGTTTATGGGAGAACCCACATTAGGCTATTCTCCTATCCAATTGAAACTAGCAAATCAACACATAGTGTTACCAATTGGAAGGCTTAAATATGTGACAATAGATTTGGATGGAGTGTGCACTATGGAAGATTTTGATGTGATAGATATAGTAGATGACACAAAACCTTACCCAAAATTACTTGGATTGGACTGGGCATTTGATAACCAGGCTATAATCAACCTAAAGACAATAAAAATGACTTTTGAATCAAGCGAATATAGAGTCATTGCCCCATTGGATCCTTCAGAAGGAGAAATGTTTGTAGAGGTGACTTGTTTGGATCTGGAAGAAATAAATCAGTTGTACAAAACCATCGAGCGAGAAGAGGTTTATGTCAACCCAACTGCAAATGGGGTACTCAAATAGAGAAGCATTACATCATGTGTTTTTGAATCAGACACATGTTTGGAGAATTGGAAACAATGATTACATGAAGTTTCCACAACGAGGTGCGCAAGAATCGATTGCATAGTAAGATGGGTTGGTATAGAGATAAGAGAACCTCCCATTTTCATGGGGTAAATGACTTAGAGGAATTCTTGACAAAATATGAAGAAGAAGTGTTAGAAAATCAGAGGTTCTTAGCCCTAGATATTGCACTCAAGGAAACACCTACAATATAGTGGTTTGGGCACAAAGAAACAATTCAGAACTGGTATCAGTGTAAACGACTACTGCACATTATATTTGGTGCATAACAAGGGAGAAATACAGTGCAAAAGTATGATGGGAAAGGAACACTGGTGGAACACTTGGAAAGGTGCAGAACACAATGGAGGATGACACTGCCAGAAGAATGGCCTCATCACTTTATTCATACATTGGAAGGGCTATGAGGGAACTGGTATATAGACCAGGAGATGTAGAGAGTAATTACATAATGGAAAAGATTAACAAAGAATTTTGTAGTAACCTTCTCATTAGAATATGAGAACCCAAACATTGATTCAACACTGAAGCTGATACAAGGAGTGATATTTTTTGATGAACCAGAGGTTGCAATAATGAGAGAATATCAACAATAGAATAGACAGATAGTCAAAGAGTCACTCTCATGTTATCATCTCGATGAGGAAGAACCAGATGAACATGATTAGTGAAACATTCAAATCACATATGTTGAGGGAGGGAGAGAGGTGGAAGGGCCATCTCTGGAGTCATAGGAATTTGTTGAACCAATCAAAGTTAAGAAATTCAACATTGGGATGAATTACAATCCTAAAATGGCAAGTATTGGAGACTATTGGGATGAAAAAAAATTAGAAATAATAACAAAGTTACTGCACAAATACAGTGACCTATTTCCAACAACCTTTACAGATATGAAAGGCATATTAGGGGAGCTAGGTGAAATGAATATACACCTCAAAACCGAGGCTAGACCTGTCAGACATAGACCTTACAGAACGAATCCAGTGTATAAGAAGAAAGTGAAAGCAGAAATTGATCAAATGTTGGAAGTTGGTATTATAAAACCATTAGAGGAATCTGAATGGATCAACCCCATGGTACTCCAGTAAAATAAGAAAGGGGGGATGAGAATCTGTGTAGACTTACGAAAAATCAATGATGCTTGCTTACATGGCCCTTTCCCTACCCATCTTACAGATGAGGTCTTATAGAATGTGGGATACCAGGAAGCATATTCATTCACAGATGGATTCTCAAGATACCATCAGATTAAAATAGCTCCAGAGGACATGTATAAGACTAATTTTTCTATGGAATGGGAATCCTACCAATATACAATCATGCCCTTTTGACTGAAGAATGGACCAGCTATCTTTTCAAGGGTAGTCATAGATTTTTTTAAGGAATTCATGCATTAGTTTCTAGAAGTATATCTGGATGACTAGACTGTGTATATTCTTTTGAAAGGCCAGGTATAAGTGTTAAGACTAATGTTAGAAAGATGCAGGAAATGACAAATACCATTAAACATCAAGAAATGCATTTTTGGTACACCTTTTGGGATATTGTTGGGACATATTGTGTGTAAAAAAGGTTTATTGGTTGACCCTGCTAAGATTCCAGTCATTGTGAATTTAACACCACCAAAGTCAGTGTGCCAATTAAGAGAAACACTGGGACATACATACTATTATAGGAAATTTATAAAGGGGTATGCGCAAATTACTGCACCAATGGAAAAATTGTTAAAGAATGACACCATATTTTAGTGGAATGAGGACTTTTAGCAAGTATTGGACACTCTATAGGAAAATATTGTGACAACGCCTATATTAGTATTTCCAGATTGGGAAAATATATTTCATGTGCATGTAGATTCATTAGCCATAGAACTTCGAGAAATTATCATGCAGCCAGGAGTAGGGGACTTAGACCATCCTATATCATTTGCATGTAGGAAGTTGTCAGAATCTAAGAAGAATTACAACACCATAGAAAGAGAAGGCCTAGCCATGGTATATGCACTTCATAAATTTGCACATTATTTACTAGGTAAACACTTTAAAATGTTCACAAATCATTTTGCACTCAAATATCTAGTCAACAAGCCAGTGTTGGGGGGGAGGATCTGTAGATGGATGTTACTATTCCAATAATTTTATTTTTAAGTGATAGTAAAAAAATGGAAATTGAATGTAGGACCTGATCACTTGTTAAGGGTAACCAATGGAGAAAAACCTACTAACTTGGAAGACAACTCCCCTGATGTAGAATTATTTTTAGTACATGTAGTTGATCAATACTTCCCTCATATTATTAAATAATTAAGTACGGGAGTTGTTCCACAGGACTTTAGCAGTGTACAGAAGAAAAACCTGGTAGTCAAATTTGCAGACTATGAACTCATTGTAGGTCATTTATACAAGATGGGCGCAAATATCATTTTGAGAAGGTGTGTATTGGAACATGAGAAACCCAGTATTTTAGTAGAAGCTCATGAAGGTATAGCTAGAGGACAATATGTAGGAAAATATACCGTGAAAAAGGTATTGCGCTCATGATTATGGTGGCCAACAGTTCATAAAGATTCCAAGGAATATTTCCATAACTCCAATGTCTGTCAAAGGGTTGGAAAACCCAACAGAAGGGATGAGATGCCCCTAAGACCACAAGTAACTCTGTAGGTATTTGAAAAATTGGCAATATATTTCTTTGGACCTATTAATCCACCAAAAAAACGTTCAGGAGAAAGATATATCATTACTGCGACCAAATAATTAACGATATGGGAAGAATCAACATCAGTTAAATATTATAGCATAGATATATCATCACACTTCTTATTTGAGAAAGTGATTACCATATTTGGATGTACTAGGATTTTGATGAGTGACCAAGGAACTAATTTTATTAATAATACCATTAGGGTTGTGACTAAGGAATCTGAAATATATCATTAGAAGAGTACACCATATCATCCTCAGGCAAATGGGATAGTAGAAGCTTTCAATAATAATTTGTAAAATTATTTGACTAAGATCTGCAATGTTAAAAGGGATGATTGGGACTTGAAAATACCAACAGTACTATGGGAATACAATACCACATGAAATAAGTTGACAGGACAAACACCATTCATACTCGTGTATGGACAAGAAGCGATGGTGCCATTAGAATTTCTTGTACCCAGTCTGCACAAAGCAACAATTACCAACATGACAGAAAGAGGCACAGTACAGGAGAGTTTAAGTCAACTAATGGAGATGGAATAGGATGAGATCCTGGCAGGATTTCACCAAGAATTACATAAAGAAAGGGACAAAGTCTGGCATGACAGACATATTAAAAAGAAAATCCTTAAGGAAGCAGACCTAGTTCTTCTCTATGACAATTTTTTTTTGCAACACCCTAGTAAGTTTACAATGCATTGGCTAGGTCCATATGAAGTAAATACTATCACATATGGGGGATCTGTGCAACTAAAGGAGTTGGGAGGAACATAACTGAAATGAATGGTCAATGGTAGTCGACTGAAACTATACAGTGACAATCGACCTACTAACTCTTAAAATTTACAGTGCAATAAGAAAGTCATGTATACAGTGTACTATTGTAGATATGAGGAAAGGAAACTGATAAAAATATATATAAAGTGGAAAAATAAGAAAAAGGAATACAAAAATAGAAAAATAAGAAAAACACAAAAAGAGGTAGAAGTTGATTGAACAATAGGAAAGTGGGAAAAAAATCGCACACATCAATTACTTCGACAACAGAGAAAGACAATGCACATGAAAATTGGACTCGGCACAAATGCACAAAAAAAGTGAAAAACAATAACGACCCGGTCTATAAAGTGCGGAAAGCATGAATTAGTTTGACACTTAGTGATTTTTTAGCACAGAGCAAGATACAAGTGTGTGGCCTATTTATAATTGTGTGAAGATGAGAGCGAGTGTTTGAATCAAATAAAGGATGACACCACCAAAGTTTGGTGCTCCAGGCCAGTATGCACAGATTACTCGATAGGACCAAAGGAGGAAGGAAATGATGAGGGATCCCGAGAACGTCATCGATCTTGAAGTTGTCACTACTTCTTAGACATAATCAATCATCCCAAAACAAGTTGAGGAGGAAACATCGACATCGACACAAGGGGAGGTGGGGCATAGTTCCAGTACCTAAGATGATATTCCAAACCCTAATCCCAAAACATCGACTAAACCTGATGAATTAAGGGGTCAACATCAGGGATGTGATGAACAAGAGGTGTTGGTCGAGGACATCACCAACTAGCTGGACTCCGAAGGGGGAGAATATGACGCAGAAACAACAGAGGCATGCCCATCTACTTTCGGGTAGAAAATAAAGGTGCAGGATGCCACAAACATTACACTTCCCTACCTCCCATATGCAATGGTTACTATGTATGACATTATCAGAAAAGTACCTAAACTTAGGTACTCAGACCATGATGTGCGTGATGCAACCAAATTCCCAGATTTGGTCAAGGAAGTATACCTAGCAAACATAGGGGAAATCAGACCCCTAGGAAAACCAATAATGGAGCCCACGCGGTGGATAATAGGGCTTTACAACTCCAAGATAATGAACTTCTTGGACATACCACACTTCAGGCATGGTAACAATGTTGGGATTTTTGTCAAACAATTGTTAGTCCGAGTACATGGTGACATGCTTTGGATGGATAGGTCGGTACAAATTGATGTGGAATTGATCGCTACGATTACGGTATTACCTACAGTAGGTGCACAACCAAAGGAATACTTGGAAAACAAGGCACATGAGAAGGATATCGTTGAACTGGTAAAAGCACAATCTGGAACCAGCGGGGGAAACAGGGGCATTGTCCTCAGAGATATCAATGAAAATGCGAAAATTTTCACCAACAAGCTCATGGATTGCAAGTTGTTGAGGAAGTGCAGGAAAGAAGAGGGTCTAGCAGGAGTCATTGCAGTAGCCATGAAGTGCGCAAAGGGAGTAATGTTCAATTGGGAGTCATACCTCCTATGTGACGTCCCCCAGAAATAAAATATTTTTGAAAGTTGAATTTTGCTGGAAAATTATTCCATTTTTAGTAAATTCGAATTTGGAAAATATTTGCCATTTATGGAAATTCCAAATTTCGAATTTGATATTTGTAATAAATTATTATGATTGTTGGGTAGAGATCTGATCTGACCCAACTAATTATTTGACAAATGACACTTGTATAAAAACAAATTATTTTGTATTGATTGCAGGAGGACAAATGGAACAGCCATGTTAAAAATTAGTTGACCATGACTCCATGAGTGGGGAACATATTGGAACTACCCCTAGGATGATTTTTACAAGTGGAAAATCAGTGATTTGGCCATTGGAATCCCTTGAAAATCATGGATTTAGAAGGCTGCGAAAATTCCCAAGGGAGGGGAAAAAGACCTAGGCAAATGAATAAAGAAGCATATGTGAGAAGGCAGGACGCTGCCAAGTATGTTGGGAAGAGACTATTGATTTTTTTTCCATTTCTTTTATGGACACTGAATGAGTGTGAGGAAAGAGGGATCTACTGTATGGAGGAACATTGCTGAAGAGGGATTTCCAAGTTCGCCCTCATGGACTCATGGTCAGGCTAGGGGGTGAACTGTGCAAGTGATCTTGACTGCTAGGTTCTACGGTTGGGAGGAACGTGGTTGTTCCCTTTGTCTTCCCACAAGTTTAGTTCAGATATGCTACTCTAACCCTTATCTGTCAGAATGATTTTATAGCTGATGTACTGTACATGTTAAATCTGAACTGAAATGGTTCCTAGTATCTGTTTTAATGTTCGTATAATTGCAGTAAGCTATGTACTATATCTAAATTTCAGTATTACTGTCTCTGTGGGATGAAATTGGTTATTGATATAGCGAAATCCTTAAATTTGGTATGCATTCCATAATCTAGACAAAGTTTGTTCGATTACATGAAATGTACAGTCCACTTTACTATCGAATAGCTTACATATCATTTCTAAAATCATCCCCCGGTACCCCTACCATGGATTTAGAACCTATATGTAAATATAAATATTTGATATCCTCATAGAATAAACAAAATAGTTTGTAGGATTAATTTTGGAAATGTCTCCCGAAATTAAATCGTTAAGTAGAAATGAATATGTAACAATGAACGAATAGATCTATTGTAAGCATACATTTAGATCTACAATCGAATTCCTAGACAAATATATATATATATATATATATATAGTCGAGCTTTGGTAGAACCAGAATAATGAAAACATATGGGAATGAATGAAATCAAAGAGGCAAGATTACCCTAAGCTTAACGATATAATTATACGAACTGTCATTACCCGAAAGAACGGGTATGCATGCTAGTATCACATTCCAGGGAAGCAAATAACGATTTCGCTGATACATTATCGACGCATGACACATCTTATATGTGTTGTGTGCAGGTACTATTTCCTATACAAGGGTAAGGTATCCCAATTTGATTATATCGTACAACATGCGGAGAGAAACAAAAAAAATCTTTGATTTCATGGTTGTAGCAATTGAATTACCTCAGACAAACAATTGTATGACTTAGGATATCCTTTAAATTTTCTTCCCATTTCATAGAAAACTATTTTAGTAATTTACAGTATAAATGCAATCAAATTATGAAGATGCAATTGATCGAAAGAAAAGAGTCTAAAAAAAAACACAAAGGCCTGGAGATGTGAAACCCTGCCTCTGATCGATCCCCTCTGAGGTAAAGTCAAATTAAGATTTCGTTAACATGAGACAAATCATATAGACATTTATAAAATCAAGAGATGGTGGTTATCATATCTGAAATAGAGATTTTTCTAAATACATTAAATTGCAGAAGTATTATACAGAACATCGTAGGATAAAATATCTTCAAATAGAAAAGTAATGTCCCTCCAATACTAAGTTGTACATATCTCCTTAGTTGGACTGTTAATAACAAACACAAAATAGGGTGTAACCCTCAGACATCTGGCACAGGAAATCAGAGCATGGGAAAAGCTACTTTTAACAAGAGAAAGCTACGAACGAAATCATGACCTCCATGCTTTGAATTTAAGAAGCAAGCTGAGAGCCACTATTTCGGAACCTGAGTACCTTTGTCATAATGGGTAGAGGCCGGTCCCTATGCCATGAGAGGGGCATACCTGCTTTTGATCATCATATAAAAACATTAGTACAGTACATAGTAGGACTTAAAATTAGAATCGAAAAGTAAATTGATAACCACAACTATGTCTAGAATACTTAACTTATTAGCCGAAATGTCGTGCCCTCTAGTTGTCGTGCCTGGTATTGTAATCAACCTGGCCGAGGGGAGGATGGACCCTGGAACTTCTGGTGGCTACCCTCGCAACAGGAAGAGTCCCACCATTAATACAGATAATTCCATTTATACAAAATTTAAAAATAGCTTTGTGAATTCAAGAGTTAAATCTTTCATTATAAATCCTTTATGAACAGGAAACGAAGAATATAAGGAAAGACATCACACACAAAGTCAATAGAAGTTCTCGTGAAAAGTACCCTAACTTAATGAGGGATAAAATCCCAGTTAACCACCACCTTACTACAAATAATATGCATCAGTCACAGAAGAGAAACAAAGACGTTAAGAGTTAAACTCGACCCTATTCTTCCTGAAACCTTGACACGGTGTAAAAAATTAGAATCTTCTGAACTACTCTGAGTTACTCCCACATATAGTTACTAGTCACAGGGTAAACACAAAGGAATGAACCGGAATTAATTCCACATGACACAAATAGTAGACGCGAGGAATGACCTTGGGGCTCAAAGAGGTAGAGAGTAGTGACTCTCGAATACAGTGGAAACCTCTTCTACAGTCGATACTAGCATCAAAGTAATGCATAGGCTCTGAACATAATCGTCGGAGTAAAGGAGGCCTTTAAAATCACAGTAAAGATTACAAGGAGTAAAGGTTTTTCTTGTATACGAATCAAATATTGAAATCTGTTTCGATTTTGAGACACGACAGTTCCCTTAGAGAACTTACCATGTAGTTGGTTGTTGCCGTCGATTCACCAAAGTTGCCCACAGAGGCGGTAGCTTGTCCCTGTGGAGAAATGCATAATACAGAGCCTCTCCTTCAGAGTCACAAGGGCAGAAGAGAGACCGCCAAAACCTAAGAGGGTCGAGTACCGCTCTTTACAACACAGAAGGTACAACCCATGTGCTAGGACAAGTTGGCGTGACAGGATTGGAAAGAACAGGTGGGAGATTCATCGGGACTGAAGATTAAGAGGACCCTAATTAATTTCAAGACAGAGCCTTAATTTCTCCTGACAGGTACATCCATCTCCCTTAATGTTGATGATGCAAAGATAATAGCAGTCAATCCATGATTGTCCAGTGAAACTAATCGGACGCTAAACTATTGTCATTCGAGTTATCCTTCTGTTACCCTAACGGGAAGAGGAGGTTTTAGTTATTTAGTTATGCAGAGGATTTGTCCAGATTTGGTTAGGAATTCAAATCGTTATGGTGAAAACTAACTGCATCATAGCTAAAGTGAAGCCATCGGAGAAATCACATTGAAAACAACATGTAAGTCATCATTAATAATTTTAAACCTACTCATGATTCGTACTACATTAAGGATTTTAATTTTGATGTTGACATAGTTACACAATGGTACAAGTATTAACTCCCAGGGATATAAACTTGTGCGCAAAATCCAAATAGCCCGATTCTCTTAACAAGGGAACTGTAAACTCGACTCCTAGTGTATAGGTAGATACGTGTATGGTATTAATATCTATATAGTAACATATGAGTTGAAAAATTGCTTGTGAACGTTGGAATCCTCTTTTAAGTGTTAAGTTAGAAGGGCATAGAGTGATTCAAATAAAAAATCATAACCTCTCTTAAGTGTTAAGTTAGTATGACATAAGGCCATTTAAAGCAAAAAGGTAAGTACCCATCATACGTTTTGATTTGACGAAGATAATTGGTAAATAATGCACCAAAAGAATTTTTATTTTTTTATGATAAATTTGAGGTACATTACATATGGTATCAGAGAAAAAGTTACAACACTGGGCCTGAACAGGGCCATTTTTATTGCTTAATAGATACTATGTTTTATATAAAAACTAATAAAACTTTTGGTTACAAACAGAAAGCTCTTTCTGTTTTGGTGATTAATTATGGCAGCTCAAGACAATGTAGAAAATAGGATGGAATAAAATCTGCAACAAAGACCCCCTGGAGATACAAGGCAGAACGGTGACGGAAGTTCACCCACATAAGTGTTGGAAACAATGAGGAATCTTATTTTTGAACTACAGATTTTTAAATCCGATAATGAAAAATTGAAGAAGGCACAGTAGGAACAGAAAGAGATAAACAAAGTCATGTTGTGCAGTATAGTGACCAAGAAAAGTCCAAAAGACAATAATAATGATGAAGAAGTCAACAAGACAGCCTCCAAGAACTCAGGACCAGAAACAAAAAAAGAAGATAGTTCGTCTGAAGGAACACCTCCAACTGAAGATAGAGCTATAACGGACAGAAAAAGAAAACAAGTGGACCACCTTGAAAGAGAATTTAAAAATATTAAACCAGCTATCTTTGATGGAGAATCCAGGATCGGGGAAGAAGCAGAGGCATGGCTATTGGACATAAAAAAGTACTTCCAAATCTACAACTATTCCAACAACATGAAGGTAAGGATGGCCATCTACAATCTGAAAGGGAAGGCCAGTATATGGTGGCAAGATCTGAAATTGGCCAAGGGCCTAAAGGAGAAACAGTTGGAGTGGTATGACTTTAAGAAGTATTTCAAGAAACAATACCTTTCTGAAAATTATTATGAAAGGAAGACGAAATAATTTTACAAGTTACGACTCGGACAGATGACGATGGAGGACTTGATAAACAAATTTTTGGAACTATTAAGGTTCGTGCCATACATCTGAGAGGATAAGGTAAAAATTCAACGATTTTTAAGCTGCTTACCACAGTCCTACAGGGATAGGATTGAGTTTGACAACCCCAAATCTTTGAGTGAGGTGTTCAAGAAAGCACGAATGTGCTATGATCAGTATCAGCAGCGAGTAGAGTTTCCCAAAATTTGGAAGGATAAGAAGCAAGATCGAATGAACCAGCGAAAGAAGGGATACCTGCCAGCTCCTTATCGGAATGTCATAAAACATTTTTCGAGAAAATATTCTCACTTCAGTCACCCGAATATGCAGAGCAGTGGTAAACTGGTAAATCTTGGAATTAAGAAGTTTGGGGACAACTCTCGCGAGCCACTAAAGTGTTGGGAATGCAGAGAGCCTAATCTAAGGAGGAACTGTCCATGGTTGATTTAAGAAAACATAACTACTGTTCATAATCTACAAGAAGCCTCGACAGTGGGAGACATGGGTAGGAGCGTACATCGGATAAATGCAGCCATTGATGGTCGACAAGCTGACCACTAGTCCTCAGTGGTAGAAATCGAAGGTAAAATCCATGACACTCGAATTTCTTTTTTAATTGAACCTGGAGCAACATTAAGTTATATTACTCCGAAGATAATAGAGTCAAATAAACTTAAGAGATCTAAGCATGCAAAATCATGGCTTGTGCAACTCACGACAGGTACTAAAAGGAAAGTAATTGACTTTATTTCTGATTTTGAGTTCAACTTAGATGGTCAAACTATAAGGGCCAATCTGAACATCCTACCACTAGGATCTTAGGATATGATCATTGGGATGGATTGGTTGGAACAACACAAAGAAATATTAGATTGTTATACAAATATACTTAGCTATAAAGATGATTCTGGCACTACCAGGATAGCCCAAGGTATACCAAAACCGGTATCGGTCAAACAAATTTCACCGATGTAACTAAAGAAATGTATGAGA
The DNA here is from genome assembly GCA_010110895.2 of Picea sitchensis. NCBI lineage: Eukaryota > Viridiplantae > Streptophyta > Pinopsida > Pinales > Pinaceae > Picea > Picea sitchensis. Next base: position 79,234 of record SNQJ01S0066479.1, read on the forward strand.
AAGGGATGTCAAGTTTATGCCATCCAAGTGACGAATCTAGCAGAAAAAGAAGATAAGCCAAAGTTAGAAGACTTTGTTGTCCTACGTGATTTCAAAGATGTGTTTGGGGATGAAATACCAAAATTACCCCCTAGAATGGAAATAGACTTCTCCATAGACCTACTACCCGGTTCTGCCCCTATCTCAAAAGTGGCTTACCAAATGAGTCTACTAGAACTGACAGAATTAAAAATACAATTATAGGAATTGTTGGACAAAGAGTATATCAGACCGAGTGTCTCACCTTGGGGGGCACCAGTCCTCTTTGTGAAAAAGAAAGACGGTACTCTAAGACTATGTATTGATTATAGACAATTGAAAAAAATGACTATTAAGAATAAATACCCCTTACCAAGGATAAATGATTTGTTCGATCAAGTAGGTGGGGCCAAGATCTTTTCAAAGTTGGATTTACGATCCGGCTATCATCAAGTTCGGATAAAAGACGAGGACATAAACAAAACAGATTTTCGGACAAGATATGGACACTAAGAGTTCGTATTCATACCTTTCGGACTCACTAACGCACCAGCCACATTTATGTGCCTAATGAACAGTATTTTTAGTCAATACTTGGACAAGTTCGTGGTAGTATTCATCGACGATATCCTGGTCTATTAAAAAATGGAGGAATAACATGAGGAACACTTAAGAATAATTCTGCAAACGTTGAGGAAGCACAAACTGTACGCCAAGTTTGACAAGTGTGAATTCTATCAAAAGGAAATACAATATCTAGGACATGTAATTTCAGTAGAGGGCATTGCAGTAGACCCGAAAAAGACAAAATCCATTATGGAATGGTCGGTACCTAAAGATATAGCATATCTACGGTCGTTCATGGGAATCACAGGATATTACCATAGGTTTATAAAAGGGTTTTCCAAGATAGCCTACCCTATCATGTCATTACAAAAGAAGGGAACCAGGTTTAATTGGTTAGAGAAGTGTCAAGACAGCTTCAACAAACTAAAGGAATTATTGACAACTGCACCCATATTGAAAGTAGCAGACCCAGATAAAGACTTCACCATATGTGTTGATGCAAGTAAAGAAGGACTAGGTGGTGTCCTAACTCAGGAAGGACACGTTATTTGTTATGAGTCCCGGAAATTAAAAGAACATGAGAGAAATTATGTCACACATGACTTAGAATTGGTAGCAGTAATACATGCATTCAGGATGTGGTGACACTACATAATGGGTAGAAAATTCCTATTATTAACAAACAATAGTGGGGTGAAATATCTGTTTGACCAACCAGATCTTAATGCAAGACAAGCAAGGTGGTTAGCCTTTTTGAGCGAATTCAACTTCGAGGTCAGACATATCAAGGACAAAGAAAATAAAGTAGCAGATGCTTTAAGCAGAAGAGTCCATGGGTTATTTGAGATGAATATCAGCGGGGCAGAAAGTGATCTAGAACAAAGAATAAGGACGACAGGTATTAATGACGAAAAATACACTAAGATAATGGAAGAATTGCAGAACAATACCGCAAACTCAGATAAACTAGATCTAAGTATCGACAAGAAAGGACCGCTACGATTTTGAAACAGACTTTACATACCAGATTCAACAAAATTAAAATTAAAAGTCTTGGACGAAACGCATAAGAAACTGTATTCTGGCCACCCAGGTTACCAGAAAACGATAACAACACTTAGGAAACTATTTTATTGACCCAATATGAAGGGTGAAATAGCAGAATACTTGGCTAGGTGCCAAGATTGTCAATAGGTTAAGGCCGAGCACTAGCATCCAGCCGGCCTATTACAACCATTACCAGTACCAGGATGGAAATGGGAGACCATATCGCTAGACTTTATAATAGGTTTGCCTAAAACTCAGAAACATAATAATTCTATCATGGTTGTAATCGATAAAATCAGTAAGTCTGCACACTTTATTCCTGTAAAGTCTACTTTTAAAGCTATAAACATTGTTGAAATATTCATGAAATAAATTTCTAGACTGCATGGTATTCCTAAAATGGTGATTTCAGATAGAGACGTAAAATTCACATCCACCTTTTGGAAGGAATTATTTGTAGGGATAAATACCAATTTGAATTTCAGTACGACTTATCATCCACAAACGGATGGGCAAACTGAAAGGACAAACCAAATCATAGAGGATATGCTTTGCATGTATGTAATAACAAAACCGAACAAGTGGGAGGACTATATTCACTTGGTAGAATTTGCATATAAAAATGGGTACCAAACTTCAGCAAAGTTGAGCCCTTTCAAAATACTATACAACAGAAAATGCACGACTCCAATTAGCTAGGATAACCCGGCTGACAGACTCATGGTTGGACCAGAGATGCTCCAAGAAATGGAGAACATGGTAGGAAAGGTACAACATAACTTGAAGGAAGCACAGGACAGGTAGAAGAGTTATGCAGATCAGAAAATAAGACACTTAGAATTTCAAGCGGGAGACCATGCGTACTTGAAGGTCAAAGCCCGAAAAAGCTCATTGAAGTTAGGAAACTGTGCCAAACTGGCACCCAGTTTTTGTGGGCCCTTCGAGATACTAGCTCGAATTGGACCCGTAGCATATCAACTTGCACTTCCTGCTAATCTAAGAATTCATAATGTATTTCATGTTTCTTTGTTGAAAAAGTATATTCACAACCCTACTCATATGATTGATTGAAACTTGGTACAGGTGGAACCCGAAGGCGAGTTCCAGGTGGAACCCCTACGCATTATGGACCGGAGAGAAATAGCACTTCAGAACAGAGTCGTCGCTCAGGTAAAGGTGCAATGGAGGCACTTTAGTCCTGAGGAGGCCACGTGGGAATTGGACGGGGATTTGCGGAAATCTCATCCAATCCTGTTCCAAGAAAGGAACGAACACTGAGGATAGTGTTTTATTGAAGGGGGAAAGGATGTGACGTCCCCCAAAAATAAAATATTTTTGAAAGTTGAATTTTGCTGGAAAATTATTTCGTTTTTAGTAAATTCGAATTTGGAAAATTTTTACCATTTATGGCAATTCCAAATTTTGAATTTGATATTTGTAATAAATTATTATGACTGTTGGGTAGAGATATGTTCTGGCCCAACTAATTATTTGACAATGACACGAGTATAAAAACAAAATATTTTAAATTGATTGCAGGAGGACAAATGGAACAACCATGTTAAAAATTAGTTGACCATGACTCCATGAGTGGGGAACATATTGGAACTACCCCTAGGATGATTTTTACAAGTGGAAAATCAGTGATTTGGCCATTGGCAGCCCCTGAAAATCAGGGATTTAGAAGGTTGTGGAAATTCCCAAGGGAAGGAAAAAACACCTAGGTAAATGAATAAAGAAGCATATGTGAGGAGGTAGGACACTGCCAAGTATGCTAGGAAGAGACTATTGATTTTTTTTCCATTTTTGTTATGAACACTGAATGAGTGTGAGGCAAGAGGGATCTGTTGTATGGATGAACATTGTTGAAGAGGGATTTCCAAGTTCGCCCTCATGGACTCATAGTCAGGCTAGGGGGTGAACCATGCAAGTGATCTTAACTGTTAGGTTCTATGGTTGGGAGGAACGTGGTTGTTCCCTTTGTCTTCCCGTGAGTTTAGTTCAAATATGCTACTCTAACCCTTATCTTTCGGAATAATTTTATAGTTGATGCATTGTACATGTTAAATCTAAACTGAAATGGTTCCTAGTATCTGTTTTAATGTTCGTATAACTATTGTAATCTATGTACTGTATCTAAATTTCAGTATTACTGTCTCTGTGGGATGAAAATGGTTATTGATATAGTGAAATCCTTAAATTTGGTATGCATTCAATAATCTAGACAAAGGTTGTTCGATTACATGAAATTTACAGTCCATTTTACTATCGAATAACTTACATATCATTTCTGGAATCATCCCCTGGTACCCCTACCAAGGATTTAGAACGTGTACGTAAATATAAATATTTGATATCCTCATAGAATAAAAAAAACAATTTGTAGGATTAATTCTGGAAATGTCTCCCGAAATTAAATCGTTAAGTACAAACGAATATGTAACAGTGAACGAAT
>SNQJ01S0066479.1:83330-97199 GCA_010110895.2 Picea sitchensis
GTCGAGCTTGGGTAGAACCAAAATAATGAAAACATATGGGAATGAACGAAATCAAAGAGCCAAGATTACCCTAAGATTAACAATATAATTATACGAACTGTCATTACCCGAAAGAACGGGTATGCATGCTAGTATCACATTCCAGGGAAGAGAATAATGATTTCGTTGATACATTATCAACGCATGATGCATCTTGTATGTGTTGTGTGCGGGTACTATTGCCTATACAAGGGTAAGGTATCCCAATTCGATTATATCGTACAACATGCAGAGAGAAACAAAGAAATTCTTTGATTTCATGGTTGTAGCAATTACATTACCTCGGACAAACAATTGTATGACTTAAGATATCCTTTAAATTTGCTTTGCATTTCATAGAAAAATATTTTAGTAATTTATAATATAAATGCAATCAAATTCTGAAGATGCAATTGATCTAAAGGAAAGAGTCTAAAAAAAAACACAGAGGCCTGGAGATGCGAAATCCTACCTCTGATCGATCCCCTCTGGGGTAAATTAAAATTAATATTGTGTTAACATGAGACAAATCATACAAACATTAATAAAATCAAGAGATGATGGTTATCATAACTGAAATAGAGATTTATCCGAATACATTAAATTGCAGAAGTATTATACAGAACGTCGTAGGATAAAATATCTTCAAATAGAAAAATAATGTCCCTCCAATACTAAGTTGTACATATCTCCTTAATTGGACTGTTAATAAAAAACAAAAAATAGGGCATAACCCTCAGACATCCGGCATAGGAAAGTGGAGCATGGGAAAAGCTACTTTTAACAAGACAAAGCTACGAACAGAATCATGACCTCCATGCTTTGAATTTAAGAAGCAAGTTGAGATCCACTATTTCGGAACCCGAGTACCTTTTTCATAATGGGTAGAGGCCGGTCCCTGTGCCATGAGAGGGGCATACCTGCTTTTGATCATCACAGAAAAACATTAGTACAATACAGAGTAGGACTTAAAAGTAGAATCGAAAGGTAAATTGATAACCACAAGTATGCCTAGAATACTTAACTTAGTATCCGAAACGTCGTGCCCTCGAGTTGTCGTGCCTAGTATTGTAATCGACCCTGGCCGAGGGGAGGATGGACACTAGAACTTCTGGTGGGTACCCTTGCAACAGGCAAAGTCCCACCATTAATATAGAGAATTCCATTTATACAAAATTTAAAAATAGATTTGTGAATTCAAGAGTTAAATCTTTCATTATAAATCCTTTACGAACATGAAACGAAGAATATAAGGAAAGACATCACACACAAAGTCAATATAAGTTCTCGCGAAAAGTACCCTAACTTAATGAGGGATAAACTCCTGGTTAACCACCACCTTACTACAAATAATATGCATCAGTCACAGAAGAGAAACAAAGACGTTAAGAGTCAGACTCGACCCTATTCTTCTTGGAACCTTGACACAGTGTAAAAAATTAGACTCTTCTAAACTACTTTGAGTTACTCCCACATATAGTTACTAGTCACAGGGTAAACAGAAAGGAATGAACCGGAATTAATTCCACAGGACACAAATAGTAAACATGAGGAATGACCTTGGGGCTCACAGAGGTAGAGAGTAGTGACTCTCGAATACAACGTAAACCTCTTCTACAGTCGATACCAACATCAAAGTAATGCATAGGGTCCGAACATAACCGTCGGCGTAAAGGAGGCCTTTAAAATCACAGTAAATATTATAGGGAGTAAAGGTTTTTCTTGTATACGAATCAAACATTGAAGTCTGTTTCGATTTTGAGACATGACAGTTCCCTTAGAGAACTTACCATGTAGTTGGTTGTTGTCGTCGATTCACCAAATTTGCCCGCAAAGGTGGTAGCATGTCCCTGTGGAGAAATGCATAATACAGAGCCTCTCCTTCGGAGTCACAAGGGTAGAAGAGAGACCGCCAAAACCTAAGAGGGTCGAGTACCGCTCTTTATAGCATAGAAGGTACAACCCATGTGCTAGGACAAGTTGGCGTGACAGGATTGGAAAGAACAGGTGGGAGAGTCATCGGGACTGAGGATTAAGAGGACCCTAATTAATTTCAAGACAGAGCCTTAATTTCTCCTGACAGGTACATCCATCTCCCTTAATGTTGATGATGCGAAGATAATAGTAGTCAATCCATGACTGTCCAATGAAACTAATCAGATGCTAAACTATTGTCATTCGATTTATCCTTTCGTTACCCTAACAGGAAGAGGAGGTTTTAGTTATTTAGTTATGCAAAGGATTTGTGTGGATTTGGTCGGGAATTCAAATCATTATGTTTAAAACTAACTGCATCATAACTGAAGTGAAGCCATCGGAGAAATCACATTGAAAACAACGCGTAATTCATCATTAATAATTTTAAACCTACTCTTGATTCGTACTACATTAAGGATTTGAATTATGATGTTGACACAACTAGGCAAGGGTACAAGTATTAACTCCTAGGGATATAAACTTGTGTGCAAATTCCAAATAGCCCAATTCTCTTAACAAGGGAACTGTAAACTGGACTCCTATGAGTTGGAAAATTACTTGTGAATGTTGGAATCCTCTTTTAAGTGTTAAGTTAGAAGGGCATATGGTCATTCAAAGAAAAAATCAGAACCTCTCTTAAGTGTTAAGTTAGTATGACATAAGGCCATTTAAATAAAAAGGGTAAGTACCTGTCATACGTTTTGATTTGATGAAGATAATTGGTAAATAATGCACCAAAAGAATTTTTTTATTTTTGTTTACGATAAATTTGAGGTACATTATATCTTGAGCCCATTTTCTACAGAGATGCGTAGAATAATGGAACTGAGTTCCATTGTTCTTGGCTCATCATTATCATAGCTTTGGCAAGATGGCACGAGAGGAATTTTTCAACCTTTCTGGATAGGAGGAGAAAATGCTATGCAGCCAGATATGAGTCCCTCTGCCAGGCCAAGGACAATAAAAATCAACAGGAAAACAACACAGTGTTTGTGATGTTGCTAGAAGAGATAAAACAACACACAACCAATGTGTGACACATTCCTTTGGAGTTGGTCTAGGAAAATGAAGGGATATCCAGGTTTAAGTCATCCATGAACCACATGTGGATCCAGGCCACAAGGGATCCAAAGAAGTCATGCCTAGAGATGAAATACTATGTCAAAAGTGAAGAGATTGACTGGATAATCAAAGATTGGAAACGTAGTGGAAGATGCCAGTAGAAAAACTAGCAACAAATCCATCTGCAACGCAATCCACAAAAACCAAGGGTAAGGCTGAAACAGGTTCCTCAGCAAACACAAACATCCTAGTTGATAACACTAGGAAAGATGCAGTATCCACTTAGGCGTCAGGAAGAAACATAGTGCCAAAAATACCAAGGATGATAACAATAGTGACTAGGAAAAACAATCTGCAGTATGCCAAAAAGGGGGACACATCTCAGGCTGGCGAGGAAAGGGTACATGTCACAACGAGTGGGGCACAACCCTCACAGACAAAAAGGAAGATATCGTAGGTAGATTAGACGCACAAAAAGATGAAGTATACCAAGGAAGACCAAGTCATCACCTTGATAGAGGATGATGTTGAGCTCATCACAGACAAGGTCTAGGAAAAGGGGGAAGAGGTGGTCCACTTTGTAGAGGCACAAAGAGAGGAGATCATGGCCAAACTCATAGAAGTCCATGAAAATCTACAACAATTACAGAGTCATGAAGTACCATAGGCTACAACGTAGGAACATGAAAAGACACAGTGACCCCCTGCGCAGAAAGAAGGAGATGTGAATTTCAACTAGTAGTACAAGGCAACTATACATTCACAGTCACACAACAAATGGTTAGAATGGATCAAGAGACTGCGCAGAAACCCATGGGGGAAATTGAACATTTTGAGGTAGTCATGGCGTAGATACCCACCAGAGAACTGTATAGACTCCAGGCTAGTATAATGCAAGAAGTATAATCCAGAGCCTGCATGGATGCCACTAACTTGGAGGTGAGTAGGGGATTCGTAGAAATGTTACAAATCACCTGTGACCAATTGACCTCGAAGAAAGAGGAGGAGAAAGGATGCACTGAAAAACTAGAGCAGGGCATAACAATGGTATACAACCACATCCTAAATAACACGCAATCATAAGAGAGGAGTGTCGAAGAAAAGATAAAAATCATTTCACATATGATTGAGGGATATAGTCAAGAAATCGAGGAGCTAAAAGAAAAACTTAATCCTACGAATCCTTCTAAGGTTCGATAGAAAAGAGAACAACAATCCGCACTCTAGATAGTCGATATGGAAAAGGAAGCAAGGGAAGTCGCATAACTGTTTGACAGAACTGCGTAGATTTGGACCATTTTGGAAGAGGAAGAAAAGGTCCAACAGTTGGACAAACAAGAGGAGAAAATCAACACTTCCATACAGGAGTTAAAGCAATGACAGAAAACAATGAGAATTACATAGTGCTTGAAGGGCACCTAGGAAATAAAGACTCTGAACAGAGAGTTAAAGACAACGCAGACAAATAAAAAATAAAGAGAAGCCCAGTTGGAGCCCCTGCAGTAACAAGCAACATAGATGATTGCGCAACTAGAGGAAGAGAAGAAAAGCATGGAACATGCACATTCAAAGAGCGCATCATTACTACAGGAACAAATAACAACGCAGATAGCCGAGACACTAAGAGAAAACATTGTGTAGATGAAGGATAAAGGAAAGGAACTAGAAGATAAGTTCTAGAGCTTGGAAAAGGTTGTATAGGGAGCACACACCACCTGAGTGGCTCAAGACGAGCAACATGTCAATGTTGGGGGCTTGTTGGGCACAAACCTATTTTAGGAAGAAAGTGTAGAAATTTGATGAGAAAAATCAGCAAGATAATATTTAGTCATACACTTAGCAACCTAGAGATAATTGTCTTACATGAACTCTGAAATGTCTAAAACCCACATTCAGAAATTACCATTAGAAAAAATACACATTTCAAAGTAATTATGCAGCGGAAATAAACACAATGAACAACATTCAATCACCCATGAATAACTCAAAAATTCAGTAAAATTCCAGGGAAAACCCCAATGTAGGGAAACTCAAAGAGAGAGAGAGATTGTATTATCTTTAGGAAAGATTTATCAGTAGGCACAATACATTTTCCAGCCAAGAGAAAAAACACTTACAACACAAAAACAATCCCCCACAAATCTACCTTGAAATTCCTACCACAGTTCATACAACTATACGGATTTGTTGAAAACAACACCTCGAGAAATGTTCCCACAACATGATGTTGTACCTTGTTGTCTGTGTGACCGGCCTCCTTTAGAAAACCTAGAAAACCTACCTTGAAAACTGTGCGACCTCTTGCCTTGATTTTCGTGCCAATGTTTGTTGATGTACGACCTGTACAGATTTTTATAGTACGACATGTCCCAACAAATAACACAACAACAATTCAAAACAAAAAATGCCTCCTTGGGATTTGTTCCCTAGTTCTCTTGGGAAATGTGCCAGCTTGTTGCTCACTTTCCTCTCCAAGCTCTCCTCATAAATCCCTCTTTCTCTTTTTCTTAATGTGTCTTGCACACTACCCAATGCATTCTTTTATAAATCTGAAAATGACCTTTTCCCTCCAAAGTGTATTTTCACCTTCCCCAACCCTAAATACAAAGGCCAAGATCTAATCTTTCCTTTTGCAAGATCAAAGGTCATGATTCATTCCCTCCAAAATGAATCACTTAAAATATTAAAGTACAATTCACTTTATTACATAAGTGCACTTTATGAAACAAAATCACTTTAAAATTAAAAGGTACACTTTATTAAAAAGTCACTTTAATAAACTAACCACTTTACAACTTTATAAAACCCATTACAAAGTTAAGTGCCTAGTAGTGTCAACATAAGGTAACATCCGCATACAAAACAAAACATGCGGTCTTGTGGAGTACCTCTCGAGATAAAAAGCTAACACTCCCTCTTAGTGAGGGATGTACTCGCTGCAGTCTCCATGATTTGGTCCCATCACACTATGCTTAGTAAGATCTCCCTCTAAACTTGGAGCCATCCTCAACACCTTCACATAACTCGAACTAGAATGTCTTCTCCTAACAACTACCTGGAACCCTGAGCTCCTTGGAGAATCCACTCCACCCTGAGCATTGGTTCGACCACACTAGCTGAGCCTTTTGTCGGTGCTCAGAAGAGACTCGCTCTCTTCTTTCAGAATGAAAGAATGAATGCTTGGGCCCACCGCAGTCTCAGGATCCTCCTCATGCTCCTCATTCGATGTTGAATCATACACTGAAGGTTGTCCTTGCAACATATACAACTTATCCACCCGATCACCGATCAACTATAGTTCCACCAGGTCCACTCCCTCCCTGTAGATAAACACATGTTCCCTCTTGAAAAATATACAATACCCTACATCCTCCAAGGCTAAGACTGAGATAAAGTTAACCCTCAACTCTGGAACAAATAGAACTCCATCAAGCTCCAGGAATCCTCCATACTCGAGTCTGAATATAACCCTTCCAACTCCACGTACAACTCGCGCTATACCACCTTCATTTACCACCTGTCGGTCAGGACTTGTCTCTATGATAATAAGGAATATTGGCCAAATTCTTGTCATGTGGCAAGAGGCACCACTATCCACAATCCATCTGAAATCACCCCCAAATCCTCCACTACCGACACTGGATACTAGAGTAACCAAAGTAAATTCCTTGTCATAGTTGGAAGCAAAGTCCTGCATGGTTGTTGTACCAGCTATCTCAGGCCCTTCTGGTTCCTTCTTCTTCTTCTTCTTCCCAGGACAATGGGAAGCAAGGTGCCCCAACTGGTTACAATAGTAACATCTGACTTTGCTCAAGTGCCTCTCAAAACGTCATTTCTTCTTGCTCTTTTCAGTAAGAGAAACATTCTCATCAGCTCCAGATGTATTACGTCCACTACTCTGCGATCCTTCTCGGATCTCCTCCTTAGTGAAATCATTCCACAGTCTACTCCAATATGGAAGATTCTCACGACCCACCACACACTTCACAAAGACTTCCCATTCCTTGGTGAAGCCTTTCAAGGCTATCCTCACCAACTCTGAATCTGATATGACCTCTCCCACTGCAGTTAGCGCATCTTTCACTTGAGATACCTGAGTAAGATAAGAAGAAACACTCTCCTCCTTACCCATCTTAGTATCATGCAACTTAGCCTTCAATTCCATCTTCTGATTCTCATTCTTCACCTCAAATAAGTTCTTAAATGCATCCCACATCTCTTTGGTCATCTTCTTCTTAGCCAAGTGTGGGATAAGGTGATCCTTCACCCCATCCAGAATAATCCTCTGAGATTTTGCCTCCTTGACCTCATGCAAATCCAAAGCAATAGGATCTATTATGGGAACCACAACAATAGAAATGACATAGTTCCAAATCTTGTTCTCTTTGAGAACAACTGACATCCGGACCTTCCATTGAAAATAGTTGGAAATTCCATCCAACGTATCCTCAAATCTAATGCATGAAACCATATTCCCTGTCACTGCTCAAGGAAAACAATCACAAATTTCCCACCTTCAAACTTGCCCAAAAATCTCACTGCTCACTCTCACTTAGAGCCTAAGCTCTAATACCATGTAAATTTAATGACAAAAACCAACAAGATAATATTCTATGATACACTTAGAAACCTAGATTTAATTGTCTTGCATGAACTTTGAAACGTATAAAATCCACATTCAGAAGTTACCATAAGCAGAAATACACATTGCTAAGTAATTATGCAGTGGAAATAAACACAATGAAAAACATTCAATCATCCATGAATAACTTAGAAATTTAGGCAAATTTCAGGGAAAACCCTAACGTGGGGAAACCCAAAGAGAGAGAGAGATTCTGTTAGCTTTAGGAAATATTTATCAGTAGCCACAATACATTTTCCAGCCAAGAGAAAAACCACTTACAGCACAAAAACAATCCCCCACAAATATGCCTTGAAATTCATGCCACAGTCTGTACAACTGTACAGATTTGCTGAAAATAACACCTCGATAAATGTGCCCACAATAGGTTATTGTACCTTAATGTTTGTACTACCAACCTCCTTTAGAAAACCCAGAAAAACTTCCTCGAAAACCGTTCCACCTCTTGCCTCGATTTCCATGCCAATGTTTGTTGTTGTACGACCTGTATGGATCCGTGCAGTATGGTCTGTCCCAGCAAATAACACAACAACACTTCAAAATATAAAATTTTCACCTTCCCTAACCCTAAGTCAAAAGGCCAAGATCTAATATTTCCTTTTGCAAGACCAAGGGTCATGATTCATTCCCTGCAAAATGAATCACTTAAAATATTAAAGTACAATTCACTTTATTACATAAGTGAACTTTATGAAATAAAGTCACTTTAAAATTAGAAGGTACAATTTATTAAATAATCACTTTAATAAAAGAACCACTTTACAACTTTATAAAACCCATTACAAAGTTAAGTGCCTAGTAGTGTCAACATAAGGTAACATTTGTATACAAGACAAAACATGCGGAGTACCTCCTAACCTAAAAAGCTAACATAAAGTTTATTTTGGGCACATGCCTATTTTTTGAGAAAGATTTGTTTTGGGGAAAGACCTAATTTTGGAGCGTGTGAAATAGGTGGCAAGAAAGAAACACGCAAAAAAAGAAGGAAAAGCAGCATGCAGGAGGAAAAGCAACATAGCGTGCAGACAGACAAGACTAACCATGATAGGGTTAGGGTTTTTGACAAAGATTGTAACAACTATAAGCCTATAAAGTAGTTGAATGGGTTGAAAAGAGAGTAGTGGAACGGGTTGACGAGGTAGTAGTTGAAGGGGTTGACGAGGTAGTGGATCAAGAGGTTAAAGGTTTAGGAAGTTTAAGACTTCAGTCCATAATTGTAAGAAAGTTTGTAATGAGTTGTGTAGAAGAGTCGAATAAGTTTTTCTTTGAGGGTTAGGTCATAGGTTAATGAGCCTGGTGTTATCTATTCAGCTTCACAGAGGGTTTTGACCCTCATTTTGATTGCATTACTTAAGATGTAATGCGCGTAGTGCAAGATTTTGTAGCAAAATAAATAAAAGAGAAGAGAAGCTAGATCTTTTTGGAAGTATCCCCAGGAGGGGGTGAACCACGGTAAACCTTGGGTTTTGTGTGATTATTAATGAATGCTTTACTTTTCTATTGGTCAATAACTTAACAATGAATGGTTAAAGTAGGTATATCAACATGCATGCATATGTTTAAATATGAATAAATCATAAAATTAGATGAATGATTAACAAGGATAATGCATAAGGAAGAAATAAGCCACCCACATTCCCCTTTCATTCCTAGACTTCAAACAAATGAGTATTGCAGTCCCCCATAAAATCTATCTCATATGAGACTACGTTGTGCACCCTTTGTGCAGTGTTTCCTTCTGGTTTACCAGGAGAGTCGATAGTTTTGAGGGATTTGTTGGAAACTTGTTTGAGGTCAAAACCTAGGTCAGCCCAAGAAGATGCTAACCAACAGTAAGAGTTCGAAAAGATTTCATATTAAATAGCAACACAGACCTAATTCTAATTGTTTGAAAGAATCAAGTTGAAAGAATATTGGAGAAGTCGAAACTTGACACAAAAATATGATCACCCTTCCTTAACCATCAAACCAATATCTTATTAAAACTTCGATTATTTGTAAACATTAATATTCAATTCAATTAAGATATATTTATTAAGTGGTGCAATTATGAGACAAATATAAAGTACATGTATGTACAAGTATTTAAAAAAGATTTCATATTAAACAGTAACACATGTATAATGTTAGTAGTAGTAAGGATTAGTTCAATTTGTTGATTCATCCATTCAAAGCATGTTGCCAATGATGAAACTATTAGTCACCAATTCAAATTTGATAGAGTCCCTCAATCCTACCATAATAAATTATTAGTCATTTTTTTCATAGTTAATAACTTGCATAAAATGTTAACATGTTCCATATAATTCTATGTGTGTGAAATTTTTAATTTATATTAGTCATTATTTCATAATTAGTTCATATATAATAATAAGATAGGTATATCTTAAAATGTCTTAAAATAATTTATACTACTCTAATCTTTTATATGAAAATTAACATGACCAATAAAATATTATTTAAAAAATTAAACATACAAATTTCTCCACAAAATAATTTTATAAGAAAATACTTTTAAAATTAATAATTTCCAATATTAAATTTTTGTATTTTCCAATATTAAAAATCTAAGAAAGCATTTAAATTAATATAATATAAATTAATAAAAACTTTACCTTAAAAATTATTCATTTATAGGACCTCCACAAATCTCTTAGTATAATATAAGTTAATAAAAAATTTACGACTAAAAATTTATTCGTTTACAAGAACTCCACAAATTCCTTTCCCTATAAATTTGTATATTTCATTTTTCAAATTTAATAAAAAAATAAGTTTACTCTCAAAATTATTCTTGAATTGTGTACATTTCGTTTTTCAAATTTAATTAAAAAAAAAACTTTTCTCTAAAACTATTCTTGATTCTTGAATTGATATTAAAAAATAAAACAAAATAAATGTTTAATCAAATTAATATTAACTATATAAGCAATTAAAACATAACAGCTGAACGTTTATTTTTTATATACATTTTATAACATGTAATGCTTTGTAGGGATATAATGATTAAGAATATGCTCAAATCAATGTAACGAGGGGATCCGGATAAAATAAAATAAAGAGTGGTAAAAAAACACTCCACTATTCAAAAGTCAAATTAAACAATTCTTTACATCTGGCACATGGTAGGTAAAGTTAGGTCATTGTTACCCACTCACCATCTTAAGATTTTCCACGCTCACAAAAGGGCAACCATTTCGATCAATGATGTATAATTTCTCACTCACCAAGTTAACATCTTCCATACTCACAAAGGTCGATAAAGTTGTCTTTGTTTCGCACTCACCACCTTAGCATCTTCCACGCTCACAAAGGTCTAAAATTTCGGTCAATAATATAGATTTGCCCACTCGCCACCTTATCATCTTCTATACTCATAAAGGCAGGTAAAGTTGCGTATTTGTTCCCCACTCACCACCTTAAAACATCCTCCACCCAAACATTTCGGTCAATGATGTAAGAAAGTTTATGTACTCAGAAACAACCATATAGCTTAGATGGCCCGTTACATATTTGTATTTAATTCAAGAGTAGGTATGCAACAACCATGGAAGCCGTACCACTGGAGCTTTCTGATTGTTGGAGCCAATGGAGGTTTCTGGTTGTTGGACTAGAGAATCCCATATATCTGAACAGAACGGCCATGCCCGATCTTTTTTCACTCAGAAAAAGGACTGAAGATTCTGTAACAGAAAAGTGGCCTTCCATTACGAAATTCGCAGTGGAATTCTGTAACAGAAAATGTGGCATTACACTAAATTCTGGTACCCACAAGAGAAATGTTAAAAGGTAGGCRCGACCAAAAATAAAATAATAATCAAACGTTCAACTGAGCGGAACAAACTAAGCGTGGTCCTCACGGCCATTCATATTATAAAACTGGAACTCAACTTTCTTCACCATACATTTCTTCTCTCCTCTGTATCGAAGCGTTCTTTAGTGATGGCGAACAAGGGTTACCCGGTAGCAAATGTTACAGTGGCGGCTGTATTGTTGTTGGCTTGCCTGCACATAGCGGAGACGGAGGCGGAGGCAAAGGTGAAATTAGGGCAGGAGAATATAAGCCACCTCCATTTCTATTTCCATGATTTACTGGTGGGCAAAAATGTGACAGCCGTGCAGGTGGCCTCGGCTCCCACCACAGGCTCTTACTTTACTCAGTTTGGGTTGGTGAGGGTTATGGATGACTGGCTTACAGAAGGACCGGAGGCGAGCTCCAAAATGGTGGGCAGAGCGCAGGGTATCTACGTTTCCTCCGGCCAAGAGAAAGTCCATCTGCTCATGGCTGCGACGTTTGTGTTCGAGAGCGGCAAGTACAACGGTAGCACGCTCGCCATGGTGGGGAAGAATGCGGTTCTAGAACAAGTGAGGGAAATGCCGATTGTGGGAGGCAGCGGATTTTTTCGATTGGCTCGAGGCTACGCACTTGCCCGCACTCATGTCTTCGATCGAAAAACCGGCAATGCAGTCGTTGAATACAACGTTACAGTTCTCCATTACTAGCCCTTTCGTCGCATCCATGGGATCGAGAGGAAGCTCCTTGATTGTACCATGTATCTCCCTTTAAAAATCATTGAGGTTCGGATTAACTCCAACCTTTTCATTGTCCTACGAAAAGTATCCAAAATAATCTAGGGTCGAGTGGTGTGAAGTTTGGAATGATCCATCACGAGGTTCGGAATAATCCCAACCTTTTGAGTGTCCTAGCTCAAGTGTCCAAAATAATCTAGGGTCGTGTGGTGTGAGGTTTGGACTGACCCTAACCTTTCAGTATCCGAGGTAAAGTGTCCAAAAGAGTGGTGTGAGGTTGGGATTAATCCCAACCTTTCACTTTCCCCAAAAGAGTGGTGTGAGGTTGGGATTAATCCCAACCTTTCACTTTCCTAGGTGAAGTATTCAAAATTACCTAGGGTCGGGTGGTGAGGAACTTAGATCACAAAATTGTGGTCAAAACACTTTGGTATTTATATGGAGTTAAGTAAAATGTCATTTTTATGATGTGTGAGATCATTAATATTTTATTATTTTTATATCTAAAGGCATACACTTATTGACAATGGACACATTTAATAGGTTTTTAGTGTTTAATCAGTTTTGTATGGACAAGATTAAATATTGATGAAATATTCTTAGTCGTCTCAATAAATCAATGGTTGTGATTTCAACCGCTAACTTCCTCACTATTATAAAGGCATCAGTTTACATGTTTACTTTTTTACTTTTACTTGATCATATTTAAAATTTACTATGGCAACTAGTTGATTGCCATGTCTGGGTGATTAACAAAGATTAAGGTTTTGTTACAGAGTGGAGAGATGCCATGTGCAGCCGTGCGTTTCATTTTCTGGGTCAGTCGAAACCTTTTAGCGTTCACCAACCACAACCACAGTTTGTTGCTGTGCTAGTTGATATTGGTATCTCAACATTTATTACATTTTCATAATGAGAGGAATTATACTTTATATGCATTGAATCACTTATATTTTCATTTTTTTTTTATGTTTATCATAGTATTTATGATATCCTTTTTAGGTTTATCATAGTATTTATGACACATTGGGAGAAAATTATAAGAAAGAGAGAGAGAAAGTGTAATTTTTTTTTGGATTATAAAAAATTTAGATAAATTTGTCATCTTGATGCATGATAAATTTGAAGTTAAGATGGACTTATGTTGTTTTAGTAATACAAAATTGTGTCAAAATTTTATATTTATTAAAAAAGTTATATAAAATCATAACTCTCCTATTTACCCAATATCATTTACGATTTAGATAATAACATCAAGAGGACCACTTCAAAACATAGATAATGGTTAAAGTGAATACTAATAAGGTAATAATGTTGAATGATGAAGAAGGTGAATATTAAGAAAATAATAGGATGCATATAATAAATAACTCACATAGTTTTCTCAACATTTCACATAAGATCATATGAGAAAGGAGGTTGAAATAAAATACCATTCAAACATTTAACTCAATATATTGTAGTAAATGTTGTACTTTTATTTTCTTTCTTTCCAATACTAATAGTTTATTTCTCCAATGTCATATGTTTTTCATAATTCCATTTACATTCTATTGCATGCTCTTAGTTTTAATGCACTGGATATATCAACAAATTATATATATATATATATATATATATATATATATATATATATATAT
>SNQJ01S0066480.1:0-12631 GCA_010110895.2 Picea sitchensis
TATAAAATTTTATTAATTGTTGATAAATTTATATGCGAATGTGCTCAAAATAAGGAATATTTGAATTTTATTGTTTTGCTCAATTAAAAGAAATTAGTGAAATTTCTGAAATCAATACTGTTACAATTTATGTAATTATTTGACGTTAAATCTATTCGTCCCCTACAATAAGTGATCAAAACTGATGTTTTTGAACAACGTTTTTACAACCTTAATCATGTTCATCCATCCTAGAAGGGCATAAGCATTTAAGTTCCCCCTTTCTTTTAGCCACTCGATTATTACTTTAGAGCCACCAAAAATATGTATCTGGTCTATACCCAGACAAACTGCCAATGTTAAGGTTACCCATGTCCCTAAAAGTTCAGCCCTAGTATTGATCCCAAGACCGCAGTTAAAAATCCATTTGAAACTTGTATTCTCATTAACTGTAATAACTCCCCCTGCTCCACTCAAAAATCCATTTTCTTGAACAGCCCCATCGAACCACCCAATGGATCCATATGTTTTAGATCACCTAACACACTTTCAATATGTTATATGGAAGGGGTATATGTTTTAACATATTTCCTATGTTTGAAATTACTTTATATAAAATATACCTCCCTCTTATATGATATTTTCATTATTTATTTATTATGTGTTGTTTTGTATTTTAATTATTATTATATGTTGTTTTGTATGGTTTTTAATTATTTTTTAACTTTGTTTATTGTATTTTTTAATATATATTTTATAAAGTTATTTTTTGATGTTATATATATTTATATATAATGTTTGGAGTTTTTTAATGTTTATTTTTTAATATTTTTAAGTTTTTTTTTTTTACTGTTTTAAAATAAAATCAATAAGTTTTGGTTTTTATTTTAAAATTTGGGTTATTTATATTGATATTTTTATTTTTACTTAATTATTTTTTGTTTGAAGAAAAAAATTAAGATTTTGTATTATTTTACAATTTTTTTTTAAGGAGAAGGTAAGGGTGGAGCAAGGGTAAGGGTGGATCAAGGGTTGTTAGGGTGTTTTTATTTGCAATAATATTGGGTTTTTAGGTGATGGTTTAAAAATATTGCAATTTTAAGTTTACAAGAAAATAAGTTTATAATGCTAACATCTCTTTTCAATTTAGGGGTTGATTTTAAGATTTTGGTTGTAATGGTATTTGTTGTTAAGGTCATGGTTTCAAATTAGTTGTAATTTTAACCTCTCATAAAACAAAAGAGTGTTACTTGCAGCACCTTTTTTAAATTTCAGTAATGATTTTAAGATTTTGGTTGTAATGGTACTAGTTGTTAAGCCCGTGTTTTTAAGCAAGTTGTAATTTTATCTCCAAAAAAAAAGGTGCTACTAGTAGCACCGGTTTTCAAAATGGAGGTAAAAACAACCATTAAATGTGACCTACAAAAAAATGAGAACTCTGGAGAGTTCTCATTAGGTTGGTAAGTCACAATTTTAACCACCTTGCAAAAAAGGGGTGCTACCAATAGCACTATTTTTTGAAACGGGGGTAAAAAATATGACCTCTAAAAAACAAGAAATCTAGAGAGCTCTTGTTAAGTTGGTGACTTTATTTTTTACACATGTAATATGCATCAGTGCTTTCATTTTATAAACTACACATCGAGGCTTCATAACATATAAAGTATCCACCAATGCACAATATTTATTTTTAAATCCCCAATGCATATCAAGATGTGGCACACTTGTGTGTTTTATTGAAAAAACAACATGTTACCCCCTCTCACCTAGGGGTAACTAGAGGAGATCATTCTTCATGATCCACATTGTAGACATTGGTTTCAAAGATGATGACCAACATTCTCTATAGACACCAAACCCTCAAATGCCTTTTACTCATCATTGCTCAACTCATTCACTTGATTAACATATTCATCTGATGATGGCGGTTCAACACACATGAGGTATATTAGCCAATGTTTCATAAGAACTGTTTACATTTAATTTATTGGGCATTTAGGTAAGGATCATGGGTTGAATTCAGATAATGAATCATGATGCTTGGAAGTTATGCTCTTTCCCTTATTTCACCTTGGTGGCCATCATATGTATTCTAGTCAAGTGTTATCACTGTTGGGGAAAAGGGGTACTACTAGGAGGCCTTGATAAGGGTAATGTACTTGTGCCCTTTCATACTTAACACTTTCCATCTATTTTCTTTTCATTGTCCTATATTTTTGGATTGGCTTTTACATGTATCCAAAAAGGGTCTGTACTTCATCCTCCTATGAGAAGAAGGGGCTTGAATTCTTGAGGTTGATGCAGCTGCAAAAAAAAAAATAGAAAGAGCATGTTATAAATTCAAAATGAAAAAGAAAAATAAAGGGATATGAATGATAAATTGAAAGTCAAATAAGATTGAGCTCTACCCCCTTTCTATGAGGCCATCACCCCAAGCCCTAATGCAATGAATGCATATCTAAGGAAAGGAATTAATTGAATTATCATGACCCCTAATGCACTAAAATGCATAAACCTAAAAAGGAGGCTTGCAAAGCAAATCAATGAATGTCAAAAGGAAAGATAAGGGGTGTAGAAATAGTGTCGAGGAAAGGGTAACTCAATGCATTGAAGTGATCCCTTTACAAAGGCATTCATTGAGATGAACATCACACGTGGCCTTGCATGTCAATGACACCATGACCATGAAGTAAACCCCAAGTCATACCATTCACTCACACTTAAACTTTGATGGGCTTCTTGGGAAATACTCCTCTATTTGGGTACTAGTGCACCTGATAGGGTTCTATGATGGTCCTCCAATACCTAAACTTAATGAATTGTATAAATTCATAATCTAGTGTGAAGTTTGAAGAAGATATCTATTGTGATCTACTTATGTGGCTTTTACATTAAATCGTGACTCACTTTTTATGTTATAATGCCTCTTGTATCCATGATGGTTGGTCTCACTTGATTCTTTCAGCCCACACTTGATGATGATGCATACTTGGACATGGTCTTTTGGAGGTTGTTGATGATGCTTCTCCCACACTTCATGGAGGATGTTGGAGCCTTTATGATGAGCATTGAACCTTATGGTGACTTGGCACACCTCTTGACACCCTCCATCATGCCTTGGACCATGAACATTGCACCTTGGATCTAGGATGTTGCATACATTATCTGATGTGTCACTTGGAGAGAGCATGGAGCCCCTTGATGACGTTGCACCCCCTTGAGGGCATTGAGGCTTGGCTTGATGACATTTCATTTGATGATGATAGCACACCCCTTTGGAGGGGTCATGGAGCCCTTTTCTTTGATGACATCATGATTTTGGTGGAGGATGTTGCACATGTGATGCGATGTTTCACTTGAGGATGATGTGACACTTGTTTGAGCCACCATGTCACATTTGATTATGAGTTGGCACCTTTTGATGAGGAAGGATGACATTTTGATGAGGATACATGACTTTTTGATGATGCATTGCACCTTTTGGGTAGAAACATGACTTTTAGAGCATTTACACCCCATTTTGGAGATGACATCACCCTTATGAGCCTTCTACACTCACACGCGTGGCATTTTTGGAGGACATTTTCATGTTTTAGCATTGCATCTTTGTTTAGAGGAATTTTTGGGGGTTAGCCTTAGACATATCCACCTTGTGTCATGGATTTGTTATGTTTTAGGGGCTTTTAGGAGCATATTATCTCATTGAGGGTGAAGCGCTTGGTTTCCTCATATAAATAGAGGAAGTGCTCCGTCATTTTTACACATTGCTACTTGTGGAGGATTACAACTACTTGTCTACTTCTATCTTTTCTCTTTTACTATGGATGAATGACTTATGTGCCTTCTTGGAGAGATGATGTATGGATGTTTTCTCAAGTTTGATGGATGGTTCATGGTTAGGGTTTCATGGATGAGCATTGATTTACCTAGTAAGTGTTCTTTCTAAGTCTTTGTGGATTTATGTATTGAATGTATGAAGTGTGGATGTGCTTATCAAAGTGGTGAAAGTGCATTTTTCATTGTATTTTTCTCAAATAGATCCCATCTTGCAAACTCTAGGAAGGTTTGTAGTGGATAGCATTCCCTTGATATTATCTTTAAATATTGTTAAAGGACATAGAACAATTTGCTAGGGTTTATAGTGGACTACCCTAATTGTCATTCTATAGGATAGATTCCTAAGGTTTGTAGTGGACTACTTTAGGGTTTATCCAAAATCCATGTTTCACCTTTGTCTTTCAAGAAAGTTCATAGTTTGACTCCATAAGCCCTAGGAAATAGTAGGCACTAGCCTTAAACCCCTTTAATCAATCCTTAAAATCATAACCTACCTTATCTTTATTGTTTTCGGTTTACATTAGGGTTTGTAGCAATTATTCTTTAATTTATAACCATAGCTAGGCTAGACGTCTAGGGTTTAATTGTCATTTTATCCTTGGAATGTATCTTGTCATCATTTATTGCATTTCTAACTGAATTTTCAGCCCTCTATGGCTTGATGTCTTTAATTTTTTAGGGCCATTGTGTACTCTTATAAATTCAAAAAATAAATGGTTGTAAAACCCTAGTTTAACTCGTGTTTTTAGCCCTAGTTTTATTGATCTTTAACTTGTTTAAAATGTTGATTTATTGATGTTTCGTTAAATGGATATATTGTTGAAGATTATCATATTTTACACAAGTTTTACAACATTCATAGATTTTTCTCTTATTTGTAGTGTTTGGGGTACCTTGTTGACCTATTTTAACTTGTTAGATATCATAAATTGTCTTGGATACTTCTCACACACAAATATGGAAATTTCTTGATTGAACCACCTTAGACTTACCTTGAAAACCTTGATTTAGTGGTGGTCTATCTGAGTAACTAATATAGGAGGCCATAGACTTGATCCCATCTTGCTATAAGATTCCTTGAGGTTACTAGGGAAGTGTCCCTTGTATTGGATTTCATCCTTCACTAAAATGAGGGAAGTGATTGCTAAGGTGATAATGTTAACACTTCCATATTACACGTGTCTTCTCCCTTGTAAAAGGATTTGCACAAAGGTGCTAGATCTTGTGGTAACATTTTGGTGCCATTGCCGGGGAGAACCAAATTATTCTCCTTGGAAATCCAAATTCTATGCTTCAACCAAATTTTGATGAGCTTACATCAAAGCCTTGTCTAGTGTGTTCATTTGGCGACTCCATGTCAAGAGAACCAAAGTGTTTAAAACACTAATCCTAGACCTAATATGATATTTTCTAGCTCTACCAAGGTCTATTAAAGGGAACCTCCTCATAATTCTCTAGTAGCAAAGTTTGTCTTTGGCCAAAGGCTTCCTTCATTTCTAATGGATTTTCAACCATTGTTTCCAATACCTTCCATCCTTTAGACATGTCTGGAATCTGGGTATACCCTCATGATATGCCTGAGAAGTTTGATAAATGGTTTCCTAGAACCCCTGGTAACAATGTCATCACCGTTGAAGAGCATGTGGATGATTTCTATTCAACTTTTGGACTTCATCCACTTAATAATTATGATGAGGATGTAGTACGAGTCATGAAGCTTTTTGTTGCCACTCTAGTGGAAAATGCAAGAAAATGGTACAATAACCTTCTTGATAAGAGCATTAAGACCTGAAAATATTTTCATGATAAAATTATGAATAAGTGGGAAACCAAAAGAGATGGTAGGTTGTTGTTGGCATAATTTAATGAGATGAAAAAGAAGAAAAATGAATCAATAAAGGAATTTGATACACGATTTCACAATTTTCTAAAGAAAATTCCTAATGACATTAGTCCAAAAGATGGTGTTGTTATTCTACAATATACAAATGCCTTTAAGGGGGGGATTTGGATTCATGCTTAGGGACAAGTTCTGAAAGACTCTTTTAGAAGCACAAGAATGGGCTACTAATATTGAACAAAATATTTTGATTTCTAAGGTAGAACCTTTTCATGCTCCTCTTGCCAAAGCTAAGACAAAGCCTAGAACTATGAATAATGATGAGCCTACCCAAGACCCTGTGATGCTCTTAGCCCGAAAGTTTTATCAAGTTACAACTAATATTTTGCAAACTCAAACTCTCCTTATGAACCAAGTAACTAACCTAGAAAGGGAGAGGGCTCAACAATAAAGTTTCCCTCCTAGACCTCAATACAATAATAATCGACAACAAAGAGGAAACCGGGGATGGAATCCAAGGCCCCCTAATGAGAAAAAGGTTCATAATAACCTTGCACCTACTGATATGATTGGGAATATGAATGTCCTAGACTTCACGATAATGATAATAAGGAGGGCCCTAACAATTGTGAAGGTGTGAACTTTATTGAAAAGTTGGATCCCATTTATACCATATCATCTTAAGAATTTTATATTGTTACCTTAGAAAAACTTGAACAAAGCAAACAAGAGGTTGTTGTGATGGCTAGATTAGAAATTTTGAATGAAATGGATGACAAATCCAGGGAAAAGATTAGAAATAAACAATACTTACGATATTCTAGAAGAAAGAAGGCACCTGAGACTTATCCTAGTGATCCCAAACCTCCTCAGAAATGAACAAGATACCCTTTTCCGTTGGATATTAATGTTGCTCCTCCACCAACTTTGCACAAGAATGACGATATAGGTTTGAATATTGATATGACTAGTGTCTTGGAAAAGATTAGCATACATGTCCCTCTTACTGAAATAATGAAGATTCCTTCTCTAAGGGATAAGGTCAAGAAATTCCAAAATGTCCAAGATGGGTTTGAGGATCCTACTGTAGTTTTACAAGCTATGCATTATGATCGTGGAAATGGAGGACATGCAAATTTTTTCATATCTTTGGTAGAAAATAACCTCTTGTTTCATAAGTGTATGCTTGATTATGGGGCTTCTGTCAATGTGATGTCTTTAAAGGTCATGGATCAATTGGGTTTGGAAATCACAATTCCTTGTATAAATGTGTGTGGAATTGATTTAAAGGCCATCAAAGTTTATGGACTAATTAAATATTTGAATTTTAGACTTCTTACTTGTTCATATATATCTATCGTGATGTTGTTGTATTTATAGACATACCGTGTTCTTGGGGAATGTTACTATCTAGAAAGTGGGCGAAAACTTTAGGAGGAAGCCTTCAGATGGACTTGTCTTGTGCCATTATCCCAAATCTCGATGGAAACTTCTTTACACTTTATAGGCATATTTCCGTGAAATATCAAGTTGAAGATCCCCAAGATCCCATGAATGAATTAGTGAATATTGGTGAGAAAGCTTGTAACTTTTCTATTTCTATAAACTTGAGAGTGCTAATTGAAGAAGACGTTGAAGAAGATAGTGGTGCCTCATCAACCTTAGTAAACCATTAATATTTATATGACCCTTCCATTTTCCCTTTTTCATTTGATAATATTGGTGGTATAGCTTTACCAAAAGGAAATATTTATGGAGAAAAACTTATGAAGTATGAGCATAAATATACAAGCTCTATTGTGGTTATAAATCAAGGTAATGAAGAAACCTTACATTTGTGTGAATATTATCAAAAGATCATTGCCTTGATCAAGTATACTCACCCTAATTTAGATCAAGGAAAGAAAACCCAAGGTGGTGAAGGAATGTTTGATCTTAAAGAAAGGACACGGGACTTTGAAAGGGGAAGTTTAGTACATGTGTGCAACAAGAGAAAAGATGAGTCGGGTATGCATAATAAGTTTGATAGTTTGTGGCTTGGCACTACAAGATTGAGAAGATATCTATAACTAATTCCTTCTATTTGACCACACCTAAGGGAAGGAAGTTTCCCTTACCTGTTAATGGATCCCTTCTCAAACTCTACTATACAAAAGAAACTTGATTTCTCTGTTATTTTAGAGTAGCATAGTATTAGGTCATGACGTGTGCTTGCATTTTGATTGTACTTCCTTTTGATTGATGTAGTTATCTATTGATATTCTGTATTCATGATAGGTCATATTTATACATATTATACAAAAAAAAACATATATGATGAAAATGAAAAGATTTTTCTCACATTTATTTTATACCTTTCATACACCAGGGTGGTTCGTGTCCCCCTCCTCTTTTGTTATTGATAGTATTATGTTAGAATGTAGTGGGAAAGTTTTATAGTGATGCGGGAATGTAGGTATTGGACTATCAAATATGTTGAGGTTCTCAAGTGCTCTACAATGAGCATATGCCCCATGTTAGAGCCAAATGTTACCCCCTGTCACCTAGGGGTATATAGAGGAGATCATTCTTCACGATCCACATTGTAGACTGTGGTCCTAGATATGATGACCAACATTATCCACAAACAACATCCCTCATATGCCTCTTACTCATCATTTCTCAGCTTGTTCACTTGATCAACATATTAATCTGATGACGGTGGTCTAACACACGTGAGGTATATTAGCCATTGTTTTATATGAAGTGTTTACATTTAATGTATTAAGCATTTAGGTAAGGATCATGGGTTGAATTCAGATAATGAATCATGATGCTTGTAAGTTATTCTCTTTATCTTGTTTCACCTTGGTGATCATTATATGTATTCTAGTCAAGTGTTGTCACTCTTAGGGAAAAGGGGTACTGCTAGGAGGCATTGATAAGGGTAATGTACTCGTGCCTTGCATACTTAACAATTTCCATCTATTTCCCTTTTGTTGTCCTATATTTTGGGATTGGTTGTTACATGTATCTCAAAAAGTTCCATACTTCGTCCTCCTATGAGAAGAAGGGGATTAAATGCCTAAGGTTGATGCAATTGTAAAAAAAATAGAAAGAGAATGTTATAACAAAATGAAAAAGAAAAATAAAGGGATATGAATGATAAATCAAAAACCAAGTAATCTTGAGCTCTACCCCCTCACTGTGAGGAAATTAGCCCAAGTCTTAATGCAATGAATGCATATTTAAGGAAAGGACTTAATTGAATTATCTCAACCCTTAATGCACTAAAATGCATAAACCTAAAAAAGGGGCTTGCAGAGAAAATCAATGAATATCAAAAGGCAAGACAAGGGGTGGAAAGAAACAATGTCAAGGAAAGGGTAACTCACTGCATTGAGTGCTCCCTCTACAAAGGAACTCATCGAGATGAACATCACACATGGTCTTGCATGTCGATGAAACCATGACATGAAGTAAACGCTAGGTCATACCATTGACTCACACTTACATTTTGATGGGTTTCTTAGGAAATAATCCTATACTTGGGTACTCACACACCTGATAGGGTTCTATGATGTTCCTCCCCTACTTAAACTTGGAAAATTACATAAAGTCGTAAGCTAGTGTGAAGTTTGAAGAAGATACCTAATGTGATCTACTTATGTGGCTCTTACAATAAAATGCGACTCACTTTTTATGTTTTAATGACTCTTGTATCCATGATGGTTGGTCTCACTTGATTCATTGATCCCATGCTTGATAATGATGCATACTTGGACATGGTCTTTTGGAGGACATTGATGATGCTTCTCCCACACTTCATGGAGGACATTGCACACTATTCGGAGGATGTTGGAGCCTTGATTATGAGTGTTGAACCATATGATGACTTAGCACACCTCTTGACACCCTACATCGTGCCTTGGACCATGGACGTTACACCTTGGATCTAGGACGTTGCATACATGATGTGTGTGTCACTTGGAGAGAAAATAGATGATTTGATTCGGTGCTTAGCAATCTCGCACTATGATTTCAATTTTATCAAGATCTTTTATGACAATGCATATGAATATATAAGTGACAAAAACTCAAATAATGAAGAGAAATAACAGATAACTAAAAGAATAAAACCATCAACAAATTTGAACACCAGAAGTTGATAACGGAGTTCCGCAAATTTTGCCTACGTCTCCGGGCCTTTGTCTTCAGTGAGGGAGGCTTCTCTATTCAAAATTTAATGCTTAAAATATGCATCAAAATTACATCATATAGGTCTCTGATTGACTCAGCTATAATTTTCTCTGTCTCAAGAACCCGACACAATAAACGGCACTGAAAAAGGTGAAGTATAACTCCCGGAAACTGCCTCCAAATCTCAACTACTCTTCATTGGTCAAGACAACTTAACCTTTGTAAGCTCTTCCTCAACTTGCTTCAAGATAATTGTTGCTTCTTGTTGCCTTTAAAACCTCACAATGGATTGGTTTATATATCCATGAGGTAGAGGGATCAAATCCCAACAACCCACTTCTTGTGGCACTCAAATTGGACCAATATGCACCAATATATGGAAAAATCTCTAAAACTGCCCAAAAAATCATCAAAATCCACTATTATAAGGTAAAAATACCCACTTTGGAGAAAATTATGGGCTAATCCCCCCAAAATGGGTGCACGCCCCTAAACAAGGTCACATGGAAACTATATGGCCAAGCGCCAACCCAATGGGTTGCACGTTGGCCCCTAGTCCGAAGAAAATGGTCATATGGCGCAACTTAATAGGACCGCGCTTTGTGGAGAAATTGGGGGCTAATCCCGCAATATCGCGCCCATAACACTTACCTCTAGGTCTCATGGAAAATCCCACCGGATCGGGAGCCGAGCTGGAACTAACACCATAAAACCCGCACTAACCATTGACTGCAGTGATAAAGTATGTAGGGTGGTCGTGGGTGGTATGGTAGGACCGCGGACAGGGTAGATGACGTGGCACATCATACATATTGTGTGGAAGGTATGACAAGTGGCAGACACGTGTGGTATATTTGGACCAACCAGCGGTTGACACGTGTCATGGTGTCGAAAAATGTTGTGATGCCACGTGGCCCAGACGTGGGCTGCCACATGGCACCTTGTTATTGGTTCTAGTTTCTTTGCAAAAATTTTATGGAGTTTGCCTGAATCGAACGCATGACCTATCCATCAGGCAATGGTTTGGTAGAGTTGGGCTAGCCAACCTGCCTGCACTTGTACATTGCTAATTATATGGTTTTAAAACTATTTAAATTTTGTGTATGGTGGAGTTCGGGCGGAACAGGGTTGGGGCCTAGCCCCAACCCTCGACAATGTGACCGCTACAATGTGACTCCAGTCCAGTCCTTTTGACGTTTGGCACGCGCGAGATATGGATAAGCCATAGCCACGGTTTTGTTACCCGACATAACCACCATGCCTTATGACCCTCATACTATATGTTGCGTGAGGAATGTGGCGTACATCCCACGGTTCTTAGAACCTTCCACCATATGACTCGACCGGTACCAAATTGATAGCACGGGGATAAGGTTTTAGCCCGGTCGGTCAAGCTAGCCCGCCAACCATGGAGTTAAACCTGGAATATGATGGTTTGGAGCACGCAAAAAGGGCTGAGTCGTGGGCACATGGCCCAATAGCAAACGACCAGGAGTTAGCACAGTTGGGGGGCCAACGCGAAGTCACGTGGAGTGTGCCTATATGACTAGGGGCCAATGCACTAGGGGGGATGCACCATATAATATGTGAAAAGTGGGTTTTCTACTTTGGTTTATGGATTTTATATTGATTTTAGGCCTGTTATTAGGGGATTTTTCCCATTATTGGGAGATATTGGGCCCTTTTTTAGGCTAGATCTTRGGAGCAAGTTGGGGGATGATAACCAACTTTAGGACTATATAAAATAAGCCTTCTTAAGGCCATGGGGGATATCAATGGTGGTTTAGAAAAAATTTATGATGCTGGATTGTTGAGCCAAAGACCATTGTTATGCAGGGAAGTTGTTGAGGAGCGCACCTTTGCGGGCCATTTCTGGTAGCCTCGTTCATCCGATTTGGGTGTCGTCAGTTTTGATGGGTTCATGAGATCTGGTAGAACACAACCAGCTCATTTTTTTAACCCTTTGGCACTATCATGATGTATTTGAAAAGCTTTGAACAGAAATAAGCAAAGCCCACTAAGACAATGCCCGAAGACGTAGGCGAGATTGCCGAACTCCGTTATCACATTTGTGTTATGTTTTGTTGTTGTTTATTGCTTCATTTCAATTCTGCACATGTGTATATGGCTGTGATAACTTCTCATATCTTCTTCCCCTTTCTTTAAGCTTCCTAATTGGTTAATCAATACATGCATAATAACTCAACCATAGTCGTGTAAAAGATCTTTTCGGATCAAGTTGGTATCAGAGCTAGTTGACATTTGGAATTTGAGTTTTTCATGTTAACCAGGGAAGAGCTCATCTCAAGGGAGAAAATGGCATCTAGAGGAGGACTTTCTCAAGATGAGAAGGAATTCAGAAATTCAGTATTTTCCATGGCTGAGATGGTGAAAGTGTTGTATGAAGACTACTTGGAACGAAAGAGCTCAGTTCAAGTGAAAGCTTCAAAGAACAACAAAGGAAAAGAAGGATTGAAGGAAGTGCCTTCTACATCTGTTTCAGAAAACAGCTATGAGGTATGCAGTGAATTTTATTCATCGATTTCTCCTTGTTCCCATCAAGATGGTTTTGGTGCATTTGAAAAACATACAACACATGTAGGTTTGAGATTGCTAACTAAGATGGGTTATGTGTTGGAGTTACTTCACACACACCTAGGATATATTTTTCCTAAGGTTTTTATTTGTTTATTAGTCATAATTAGTCATTATCCAGTCTCCTATATTTTAGGGGAGAATATTCCACCTGGAGAATATTCTCTTTCAGTTGACACTTCAGTTTGACTAGTTGAGTTG